>JAPJBO010000259.1:0-260860 GCA_030068145.1 Diplonema papillatum
CGTTCCCCGGTCGGATCGGTGTCGATTCCCATCCAGCTTTTCCCAATGCCTTCGTCAGCTGGCTCTTGTTTACGTTCTCCGGTGCACCGCGAACCTTGTAGTAGTGGGTCGTATCGGGCGTCCCTTCGAGTATTGCCGCCACCCTCTCTTGCTCGGCCGCCTCAACGCGGAGTCCAAGACCAAGTTTCGTCACTACAAGGCCCCAGTGCTCGACTCCACTCGCTTCGACCTTCGTCCACACTTCCGCGGCGTTCTCCCGTTTGTCGTCCCCGTTCAGCCACACCATCGCAAATTTGCGGCGTTGGTCATAGGTGCTTCTGTTCATTAACTGATTGGTGAACAGAGCTTCCCTACCAGAAGCCCGCAACAAGCCTTCGATGACCGGAACCCTGTCGAAGTAAAGGGCATAGTACACCCTGGAGCCGGGCTCCCCCTTCACCTTTGGCTGGACAACTCGTCCTTCAGATCCAAGTATGCAGGACAGGCGCTTTTCGATTTCCTTGGCGATGCTCCCATGTTGAATTTGACCTGAGACAGCCTCGTGCAGCTGGAGGACAATTCCAGCCTCTTTGTCAGCAGTCCAAACGTTGGACATATTACCGGTCGGAGTTCGTGACAACTGTCTTTGTTACTAACGTTTTTTCTTGGGCACGAAATCGTTCTCTACCGTTGGCCTAATAGATTACGTACTGTATTGGACACGGTGTGAGACAACCAATAAAGTATTTTCTTTTTTTTTTCAATCATCGCCCGAGTGGCTCAATGGAAGAGCGCTTGACTACGAATCAAGCGGTTGTGGGTTCGAGTCCCACCTCGGGTGAATTTTTTAGACTCAAACTTGGGGGCTGGTGCCCTTTACAGCGGGACAATTCCCATTATTGAGCCAATTCACCCACCCCCTGATCGAGCGTTGGGTCCTGCCGCGCCCCACAGGGGGGCCGCCCCGGTCGCAGCCGGCGCAGCTCGCGACGCGGCAGACCAGGCCGGTTCCCCCGACGCTATCGAGGGGACCGACCGGGTAGAACCCGCCGGAGCGCCGGCGGCGACAGGGCAGCCGACGCCCAGACCGCGGAGCGTAGGCTCCGGCGGGAGCGTCGTCGGTTCCGTCACGCCGCGGACCTGGCTGCGAGCGGATCCTCGGCTGCCGAGCCTTTCCCGGACTCCGACGAGTCGGACTCTGATGGTGAATCGGAGTCGGGCGACGTGGGGGGCCGCGGCGGAGGCGACGATCGCGACGGGGGTGACAGGAGCGGCCCGGGCTCCGGCAACGGGGGGCCCGGGGGCGACGTGTCGCTGGCGGGCCAGCCGGCGAGCGACGCGCCGGACGCGAGCGCCGAACCCGGCCAACCGGAGGCCGGCCTCGGGAACGGGTCGGCCACGAACGGCAGGTCCGGCCTGGCCGCGGCCCCAGCGGAAGTCAGCCCCAGAGAGGGGGGCGCCGGAACTGGCTTGCCGCCGGTCGCGGGGGCCGGGCCTGCCCGGAACGGCCCGTCCCCGGGGGTCGGGCCCGGCACTCCAGGGGCCGGCTTGGTCCCCGGCGACAAGCGCCCTGCGTCGCGCTCGCCGGTCGACACGCCGGCGGCCAGGCGCCGCAAGCAGCCCCACAGCGCCGAAGACCCCCTCGCCGGGTGGGAGACGCCCCCTTCGGGCCTAGCATGGGGCACTCCGTCGGAAGCGTCGTTCCCGACAGGCAGTGCCTGGGGGGGGGCGCACCTCCCGTGCCCCAGTGGAGGGGCCGTCAGAGTCGGCGACCCCCGCCGCTGGGCCGGGCGGCAACGCTCACACCCCGGCGGGGGCAGCCTGCTCGCCGGACCCGCGCCCACCCGTCAGCCAAGCTTGTCAGAACTTGCTGAATGCTGTGTGTGGCATAGCTGTCAGCCACAAGGTAGCCACTAGTGGCTAATTGGGAGCCACAAAGTAGCCACAAACCTTGTGGCTACCTTTGTGGCTAATTATGCAAAATTTTGATACCCAGGAAAACCACGTGAAACTAGTTTTTTCGGCCAGAAAATGCATCTAAAACACAATTTCTGATGATTTTGACAGGTTTTTGGGCCCGAATTTGGGTAAGCTGCTTCGCCCTGGCCTCGTATCCTCAGCCGCGAGTCAGCGGCAACGTTGGCAACTCTATCAGTAACTTCGTACAACACTGCAAGTAATTCAAGGCTTGAAAAGTTCAGAAAACAACAACAAGCTGCTGCATCTTGCCAACACGGTCGCAGCACCAATGCTAATGCCTACATTTTGAGTCAGAGAGTGCACCGGAGGAAGACGAACCCGTCGAAAGCGATGTTGATATTTCAGACCGCAGAGTCAGTACGAAGCTGCCAATGCTTCTGTTGCCAAGTTTTGGAGCAGGCAAGGAATCAATTTAGTTCAAAGGGTCGCTTGTCCGCAAACCCGTTTCAGTTGCGGGGTGCATAGTCTCCAACTTTTCCTGCTAAAGGACCCAAACCACGCCGGTGACAGCCGTACTAGTAACGGCGATGCACTGATATTCTAAGATACCCAAGGTTAAACAGGACAGCAACGACCCAGCAAACGGAGCATTTCACAATTACGACAGCTCTTCTACTCGGTACCCCGTCACCAGCGAGTTTGCTTGCTTGCTTGCAAAGTGCACAGAGCTCGCAACTTCACACGGCAGCAGGCATAGTTACTATGATAGTACAGCAGGAGCACACTGACAGTGTGACTGACTCCCTGTAACAGCTGTCACTGAGTGGCACTGTTACACTTGTTGCAATCAGCGTCCGAAAGAGTTCAAGGAGGAGCCAAAGATCCGAGAAAAGTAGCGGGGGCAATCTCTCACACGTCTTGGAAATTCCTCGCAGGCTCCTGTAGCACAGGCCCAGCCAAGGCACAAGGGAAAGTTGAAAGTGACTGACTTGCGACAATACCAGTCCAGCAGGGCAGCACGGGCCGCAGGCCCGCGGCAGGGAGCTCAAGCTCAGTCACCATCCGCCAGCTCCTGACTATTATCAGACGGCTGCCACGTTTTCTTTGCAGCTTTCTGGCAGCATTCAAATCTGTTTGGCTGCGGCGGTACTTGCCGCTCTCTCCCACTCCTCCTCTGGGGTCATTCAAGAGGCTCGGAGAGCGCCGGTCGCTGGTTGAGAGGCCCTCTCAGAGGGTTTCAGGACAGAAATGGTAAGCGCTTTGCAAGTAGAATGGGTCTGTCACTCTCGCCAACCTGAATTATGCATGATTCTGTGTGCATAATGCCTACTACTACTTTAGTAGCAGTAGCGGTTTAGTAAACCGTTTACCAATGGTACCCCAGGGTGCGCAACCAGGATGCCGAGCCCAGGGTGTAGCAACTAACCCGTATTCTGGCCCAAAACCCTGTCAAAATCGTCAGAAAACGTGTTTCAGATGCATTTTCTGGCCGAAAAAGTTAGTTCCACGCGGTTTTCCGTGATACCAAAATTTTGCATAATTAGCCACAAAGGTAGCCACAAGGTTTGTGGCTACTTTGTGGCTAAATGGGGCCACAATGTGGCAACCTTGTGGCTGACAGCTATGTGTGTGGAACACCGGGGACCCCTGCTAAGCGCCCCGCGTCCCGGTCGCCAGTTGGGACTCCGGCCTCCGTAGTCAGGCGGAAGTCGTTCGCGGGTATGGGGCGAGGCCGGGGCGCCGGTATAGCGGCGGCGGCCCGGGCCTTGGCCGCTCGGCTGGCGACTGGGCGGCGCAGCCCTTCGGCCCCTGCTTCGGCCGGCCAAGGGAGAGGCACGGCGGCGAGGCGAAGTCCCCCGGCTTCGTCCTCCGCGTCCTTGACGCCTGTCCTCTTCCCGGACAGCGTCCGGGCCGCCCATGCCCCAGCATAGCTGTCAGCCACAAGGTTGCCACATTGTGGCCCCATTTAGCCACAAAGTAGCCACAAACCTTGTGGCTACCTTTGTGGCTAATTATGCAAAATTTTGGTATCACGGAAAACCGCGTGGAACTAGCTTTTTCGGCCAGAAAATGCATCTGAAAAACATTTTCTGATGATTTTGACAGGTTTTTGGGCCAGCATTTTGGTGAGCTGCTTCACCCTGGGCTCGGCATCCTGGTTGCGCACCCTGGGGTACCATTGGTAAACGGATTACTAAAACTCTACTGCTACTAAAGTAGTAGTAGGCATTATGCACACAGAATCGTGCATAATTCAGGTTAGCGAGAGTGACAGACCCGTTCTACTTGCACAGCGCTTACCATTTCTGTCCTAAAACCCTCTGAGAGGGCCTCTCAACCAGCGACCGGCGCTCTCCGAGCCTCTTCAATGACCCCAGAGGAGGAGTGGGAGAGAGCGGCAACCAATACCGCCGCAGCCAATCAGATTTGAATGATGCTAGAAAGCTGCAAAGAAAAGTGTCAGCCGTCTGATAATAGTCAGGAGCTGGCGGATGGTGACTGAGCTTGAGCTCCCTGCCGCGGGCCTGCGGCTCGTGCTGCCCGGCAGGCTGGGACCGGTATTGTCGGAAAGTCAGCCACCAGAAGCCATTTCCCTTGTGCCCTGGCTGGGGTGCTACAGGAGCCCGCGAGGAATTTCCAAGACGTGTGAGAGATTGCCCCCGCTACTTTTCTCGGATACTTTTTCATGGCTCCTTCTTGAACTCTTTCGTACATTGATTGCAACAAGTGTAACAGTGCCACTCAGTAACAGCTGTTGGGTACAGGGAGTCAGTCACACTGTCAGTGTGCTCCTGCTGTACTATGCCTGCTGCCGTGTAGTTGCGCTCAACGGCCGGCAAGCAAGCAAACTCGCTGGTGACGGGGTAGCTTGCACACCGAGCAGAAGAGCCGTCGTAATTGTGAAATGCTCTGCCGTTTGCTGGGTCGTTGCTGTCCTCCTGCGTATCCCAGAATATCAGCGTGCTTTGTCGTCGTTACTAGTAACCTTAGACCACGGTTGTCACCAACTGCGTGGTTTGGTCCTTTGGCAGGAAAAGTTGGAGACTATGAACCCCGCAACTGAACGGGTTTGCGGACAAGAGACCCTTTGAACTAAATTGATTCCTTGCCTGCTCCAAAACCTGTCAACAGAAGCATTGGCAGGTTCGTACTGACTGCTGTCTGAACTATCAACTTCGCTTTCGACGGGTTCGTCTTCCTCCGGTGCACTCTCCGACTCAAAATGTACTAGAATTATGGCATTGGCATTAGTTTTGCGACCGTGTTGGCACGATGCGGCAGTTTGTTGTTGTTTTCTGAACTTTTCAAGCCTTGAATTGCTTCGGTGTTGTACGAAATTACTGATAGAGTTGCCAACGTTCTCGCTGACTCGCGGCTGAGGATAGGGCGAAGCAGCTTATCCAGATTCTGGCTCAAAAACCTGTCAAAATCGTCAGAAATTGTGTTTCAGATGCATTTTCTGGCCGAAAAAGCTAGTTCCACGCGGTTTTCCGTGGTACCAAAATTTTGCATAATTAGCCACAAAGGTAGCCACAAGGTTTGTGGCTACTTTGTGGCTCCCAATTAGCCACTAGTGGCTATCTTGTGGCTGACAGCTATGGCCCCAGCGCCCCCGCACGCGCACGTCTCCCTGGGAAGGGGGGGGGACGACCCCTGCGTTGACGGGGACGTCGAGCGCAACCCGGGGCCGCTGCCGGGCCCCTCGGGGGGCTGCAGCTCCGCGGCCGTCCGCGTCCTCTCGCGAGGGCGGGGCGGGGACGATCTCTGCGTGGATGGAGACATCCACCCCAACCCGGGGCCGGCAGCCAGCGACGCACAGGACCCGGCCCCCACGGGCGCTGAACCGGCACCGGCCAGCACGGGGCCGCCATCGGCCAGTCTGCAGAACGCAGCGGGGTCGCAGAGGGCACCGGCGCCCGTGTGCATCTGCCGCACGACCGGGGAACGGAGGGGTAGACACCGGATGTGGTGCCCCTGCTCCAAGGCCTACCGGGAAGCCGTGGCTGGCGGGAGGGAGCCGGCGGCGATCCCGCCTCGGACTCCCGCGGAGCCATCAGGGGGCGCTCCCGGGGCCGCGGGCCTAGACGGCCATCGGGGGGGAGCAATCCCCTTCACGTTCGAAGAGGTTGCGACTGCCGGCATTCGCACTCTGGAGCGGGTACCGGCAGCCGCAAAGCCGCAGGTCTCAGCTCTCTTCGAGACCGTCCTCAGGGCAGCCACCGATGACGCCGGGTGGTTGCGGGCGTACGCCTTCGCCCCCCTCGTCCTCGCGACCACCCACCGGGGGGGGCGGAAGGCGGTGACGGAGGCCCTCCGCCGCCGCGTCCGCCTTTGGAGGGCCGGGCAGCTGGACACCCTGTGGGCTGAGGCCCGGGCCGTCTCAGCCGGGAAGGCCGAACGCCGCGCGCGCCGGCGAACCTACCCGGTTGCAGACGACGTCGACAACAGGCTCGAGCTGCAAACGGACGTCGAGTCCGTGGACGACCTGGACGGGGCCACCGTGCGGCAGGTCCTCCGGCGGGCCCGCGACCGATGTTACTCGCGGGCCGTCTCTGCGCTTTCCGCGGCGCAGACTGCTCCGGCGGACGACGCCACGCTGGCGGCCCTGATGGAACTGCACCCCCCTGCCCCCGAGCTGCCTGACGACCGCAGCCTGCGGCCCGTGGCCGTTGCGAAGCCCTCTCCGGGCGTCATCCGCCGGGTGCTGAAGAAGATGCCGAAAGGCACCGCCGCCGGCCCGTCCGGCCTGTCTGCGCAGCACCTCCTCGACCTGTGGGACGTCTCCGGGTCGTTCAAAGAGGCAGTGGCAGACGCGGTCTGGGCCCTCTCTTCCGGTAGGGTGGCTGCAGCCGCCCGGCCGTACCTGTTCGGGGCGAGGGACAATTCCCATTATAGTACACTTCCTTATGTTTGTGCCCATTCTCGAACACTATTTAACTTTTTGCCCATTCTCGAACACTCGCTAACTTTTTGCCCATTCTCGAACACTTTTTAACTTTTTGCCCATTCTCGGTAACTTTGTGCCCATTCTCGAACACTATTTAACTTTTTGCCCATTCTCGAACATTCCAGTTTTTGTGGTGAAAATGTCACTTCCCCGAGACATTTGCCTCAAGTTTCACCGCGAGAACAGCTGCGTTCACTGATTCGAAGACGGTACCCTTGCTAACTTCAGGCCGCAGCCTCTTCGGCATCTAAACTCGGGTTCTTGGTTGCTTCAAGCTTCTACACGTGACGGTGGTGTGCGAGCTACCCCGTTTAAAACCCCGGCACAGACTTCACTGAGTTTGCTCGTCTTGCTTGCAAATTGCGCGGCGGCCATTGAGTGACCTTAGTTCACTGACCTACACCAGGAGAAGCAGCTTGCAATCTCTGCAGCAAAGTGATCCAAAAAATTTGACCGAAATTTTTTGGGTCAAAAATTTAGGAAAAAAATTGTGGGTCAAAAATTTTGGGTCAAAAATTTAGGACAAATTTTTTGGGTCAAATTTTTTGGTCAAAAATTCGGGGTCCAATTTTTTTGGTCAATTTTTTTTCAGAGTTGAAGTGGCGGTTACACTTGGCACATGGCTGCATGATGGCAGGAGAAATGGCTCCTGCCATGCGCCCTGGCGGCTCGCCGGCAATTCCAGTCTCTCTCTCAGCCTGCCAGCCTGCGGCAGGGAGGACAAGATCCAGTCACCATCCGCCAGCTCCTGATTATTTTCAGACGACTGGCACTTTTTCTTTGCAGCTTCTACTGTAAGAGTAGCATCACTCAAATCTTGATTGGCTGCGGCGTTACTTACCGCTCTGAGTCTCTCCCGCTCCTCCTCTGGAGTCATTCGTGACGTCGCGCCCGTCGCTGGTTACTACTCGTGGTAAAACAGTGGCTCTGATTCTGAAGAGGTTTCGGCACAGAATTAGGAAGCGCTACAAGTAGAACGGGCTGGTCACTCGTGCATACCTGAATTATGCACGAATCTGTGTTTAGAAAACCGTTTACCCGTAGTCTGCGGTGTCAATGACCCAGTGCGCAACCAGGATACCGAGCCGGGACGCAGCAGCCAACCACAATGCTGGCACCTTGTTCGAGGAACGGATCCGACGGAAATCGGAATCGGAAATGGCGAACCCAAAAATGGCTGGGATTTTTTGGATGTATGGGTGGTGAGTTCGAATCCCACCCTGGGCAATTTTCAATGTTCGAGAATGGGCAAAAAGTTAGGCGACTGTTCGAGAATGGGCAAAAAGTTAAAAAGTGTTCGAGAATGGGCAAAAAGTTAGCGAGTGTTCGAGAATGGGCAAAAAGTTAAATTGTGTTCGAGAATGGGAATTAGCCCTCGGGGCGAGGCTCGTCCCGTTGGTTAAGAAGTCCGGCGGCATCAGGCCCATTGCATGTGGGGAGATCCTGCGCCGGGTGGCCGGCAAGGTCCTCGCATCCGACCGGGCAATCAAGGACCTGGGGGCGAACGTCCTCCTGCGGAGTGGGCAAGTCGGTGTCAGTGTCAAGGCGGGGGCCGACGCAGGCGTGCACGCCATCCGCAGGGTTGCGGCCCTGTACCGCGACAGAGACGTGACCGACAGGGGTATACTGCAGATCGACTTCGCCAACGCTTTCAATATGCTGCGGCGGGAAGCGATCATCCGCAGTGTCAACCGACACGCCCCCCAACTGTTGGGGTACGCGTTGGCAGCGTACGAGAAACACTCCGCGCTAGTGGTGGGCGACCGGGAGATCTCCTCCGAGTGCGGAGTCCAACAAGGGGACCCCTTGGGGCCGCTGCTTTTCAGCCTCGCCTTGCACGATGTCGTTGTTCCGCCGAGCCCCGAGGAACAGCCGCCCGTCCCCGCGGCCCTGGCTTCGTCGCAGGCGCCCGCCGATTCTGCCTCCGCGACGCCCGTATGGGACTCCGGTCAGCCGGAGCCTGCTGGCGCCATCGGGGGGCAGCCCGGGTCAATTCCCATTCACGAGCAATCTTTAACTTTTTGCCCATTCACGAGCATGGATTAACTTTTTGCCCTTTCACGAGCATGTTTCAAACTTTTTGCCCATTCACGAGCACCTTAAACTTTTTGCCCATTCACGAGCATGGCCTAACTTTTCGCCCATTCACGAGCATGGCCTAACTTTTCGCCCATTCACGAGCATGGCCTAACTTTTCGCCCATTCACGAGCATGGCCTAACTTTTTGCCCATTCACGAGCATGCTCAAAACTTTTTGCCCATTCACGAGCATGCTTCAAAATATTTGCCCATTCACGAGCATGTTGCAGACCTTTTTGCCCGTTCACGAACTTTGTCTACTCACGAGCTATTCTTAACTGCACAAAGAGCGCGAAGGAAGTCTGCTGTTCTCTCCTGCAACTTGGGTCCCCAACTTGGGCCCCAAACTTGGGCCCCAAACTTGGGTCCCAAACTTGGGTCCCAAACTTGGGTCCCAAACTTGGGTCCCAAACTTGGGTCCCAAACTTGGGTCCCAAACTTGGGTCCCAAACTTGGGTCCCAAACTTGGGTCCCAAACTTGGGTCCCAAACTTGGGTCCCAAACTTGGGTCCCAAACTTGGGTCCCAAACTTGGGTCCCAAACTTGGGTCCCAAACTTGGGTCCCAAACTTGGGTCCCAAACTTGGGTCCCAAACTTGGGTCCCAAACTTGGGTCCCAAACTTGCCCAAAATCTTGGTCACAGCGGACAGGACTGCAGATCTAACAATGTGGACTATAATGGCAAAATCTAAGGAACATGGACTATAATGGCAAAATTTACTGGGGGGGGTCGAATTCAGGAGGTACCTTGAATAGAAGAGGTACCTTGAATACAAGAGGCATTTTGGAAATCTGGAAAAAAGTTGGATTTTTTCTTGGTCCGCATAACAGACCTTTTTCGACGGTTTTCTGATCGCGATGAGCTCCGATGAAGAGAACCGCGAAAAATAGACCCGGGGACCAAGAATTATGTGCGTGGTTCGTGGGTCTTTACCAGATGCGGGGCACCGGGCGTGGAACCCACAGGTTTGCAATGGAAAGGACGGAAATCGACCCACTGGTTGGTGACATTTCTTTGCAGGCCCGTGCAGCAGACCTTTTCCGGCGAATTTGTGCTCGCGTTCAGCTCCGATGAAGAGAACCGTGAAAAATAGACCCGGGGACCACAAATTACGTGCGTCTTTCAAGAAGAAGGGAGTTCCCGCGGTTTCCGGGTTTGCGGTACTTTTTTCCATTTCTTTTTCGGGAAAATTGCAGGATCGGCACGCCGAATAGAAGAGGTACCTCTTGTATTCGACCCCCCCCAGTAAGAATCGTGGACTATAATGGCAAAGTTCCCGGCTTTGCGACCGCACAGGCTCATGCCTAATATGCGGCAGCCTAACAAACCCGATGAAGAAAAAGTGGTAAAGGTGACCATGGCCATCTCCATTCTTCTCCGCGCCGGGAAGCTCCCGCACCGGCCCAGAGCTCAACCTTTTTACAAAGGGAGCCGAGGGCCAGAACAGGAACTTTGACGCGAAAAAAAATGGCGAGGGGGTGAGCCCGAGAGGGGGCATTTTAGCGGGCGAGGGGTCACCTCGCGACGAAATCTCAAAGCTTGTCTCCCTTGATTCCCAGTCAACGACAACACAATCCTGGTTCAATCCTGGTTCTGCAAGGGGTACTGTTCAGGATGTGTCTAACTTGCTCTAAGTCAGTGAGTTGCAGTAGTTCTTGGACTCGAGATTCGATTTTTCAAATGACCAAACAAGGAAACCGTACACCGCGAGAGTAGGAAAAACGTAGAAAGGGAAAGTTTTTTTATGGTAACAACCGCGGTTGTCATTATCAAAAAGTGACGGTTGGCAGCGTACTGTGGAAATTACCATACAGGTGATACACATACGCACAAACAAACGGCTGTGCGTAAATAATAAGAGCCACGTCACTTTTTTTTGACCGCACTACCCTGAGCCAAATCCTGGACGTGGTTTCAGGTGGTAAATTTGGCAAATGATCATGATCAGAAGGTCCTACTTGGGCAGTTCAGTTTCCTCACACATTGCATGTGGCTAAGAAAAAAACTCAAAGGTCGAAATACATCTGTCAGAGCAGGCCGGTGTCAATACCCAAAGTACGGTAATACCCAAAACGCCGTTTTAAACGGGCCGACTTTCATCATGGTCGGCGACGCAAAACTATTAGGAAACACTTGAAGAAGGAAACGTAATTGAGAAAAACGGGATCGTCGGAAACACAAAACAGAACTGGACAGTCATGACATGCACGACTGAGCTGTTGAGAGATCCGTATCACCGAATGGGAGCGACAGAATTGAACTGATCCTGCTCTAAGCTGAACGGCTGAAAGTTTGAACTCGCCTACACGTGTAATGTGCACTCGGTAGCTTGAGCCAATTTGACTTATGGCAAGTTATGCTTGAATTCTCGTGATTGGGCAAAAAAAATAAGAATACTCGTGAAGGGCAAAAAGTTTTGAGCATGCTCGTGAATGGGCAAAAAGTTTTGAGCATGCTCGTGAATGGGCAAAAAGTTTTGAGCATGCTCGTGAATGGGCAAAAAGTTTTGAGCATGCTCGTGAATGGGCAAAAAGTTTGAAGCATGCTCGTGAATGGGCAAAAAGTTAGGCTATGCTCGTGAATGGGCTAAAACTATTGAGGAATGCTCGTGAATGGGCTAAAAAAAAAATCATGCTCGTGAATGGGAATGGCAGTGCTCGTGAATGGGCGAAAAGTTAAAACATGCTCGTGAATGGGCAAAAACTTCGAGAATGCTCGTGAATGGGCGAAAAGTTCAAGCATGCTCGTGAATGGGCAAAAAGTTTTGAGAATGCTCGTGAATGGGATTTGACCACCCCGCCAGTGCCGGCGCAGGCCCCAGGCTCGGGGGACCCAGCAGCGTCGCCGCCACCTGCAGGATCCTCGGCAGCCCGGGGCGCCCCTGAGGGGGCGCTGAGCCAGGCGGAGCTTGACCTTCTGACGTTCTTCCTCGATGACGGGGCGGCCGGGGGGGAGCTCGACTCCCTCGGTCGCTGGCTGCGGGACTTCGAAGACAGGGCGACAGCGGTCGGGCTCCGCCTGAACCGGGGGAAGTGCAGGCTGTCCGTCGCCCCCGGCGCCACAATCCCCGAGGCCCTGCAAGGCATCGAGACTTGTCCGCTAGACGAGATTCAGCACCTTGGCGTCCCCTGCGGTTCCCCCGAGAAGATGCGTGTCTTCGTCGAAGAAGCGGCCAAAGGCGCCGAGAGGAAGATGCGGATGATAGCCTCCCTCCCTGATGCGCATGTGGCTTTGACACTGCTGAAGTTCTGCGCCGGCTTCGTCAGCGTCGTCCACCTCATGCGCGCAGTGGGGGCCGTCTTTGACTTCGCTGGCATCGATCAGGCCACGCAGTCTTGCCTGGCGACGATCACGGGCATAGAGACGGACGCATCCGCCTGGGCCCTGGCTTCCCTTCCCGTCAGGCTGGGCGGCTTGGGCCTGCACTCCTGCGCAGATACAGCGGCGATCGCGCACATCGCGGCCACCTTTGACGGCGAGGCTTGCCTGTCGTCCCTGGTGACCCCCTACGTCCTGCCGCACGCGATGCTTCTCAACGAGGACGACACCTTTCTAGCGTCCCTCGAAGACCCGCGCCTTGCACCCTTTGATTCCGTCCTGGAGAAGATTCAGGACGTTCTGCAGGCACGGGATAACTACGGGGGGCGTGGACAGAAAGTGTGGTCCACGACGGTTCACGGCGAGCGGCGCAAGGCCCTCCTTGACTCGATGACAGAGGAGCTTGGCCGGTCGGGCCAGCTCCAAGGGCCGGCACTGGCCCTGAAGCAGGTCCAAATCCGGGCGCGGATCCAAAGCTGCTCCGGCCAGCATGCGTCCGCGTGGCTTTACGGCAACGCGGAGGCGGACCCCAGGCTGTGGCTATCCCCCGCGGAGCTCGCGGTGGCCATCCGGCTTCGGCTCGGGCTGCCCATCGCCCCCATGCCGAGCATCTGTCGTCTCTGCGGGACAGGCTCGGCAGACGTTGACGGAGTGCACGCGCGTAGTTGCTTCTCCGGCGGCCGCCGGACGAGAATGCACAATGCACTCCGCGACGTCATCGCTGACTTCGCCCGCCGCGGGCTGCTGGCCCCGGCGGTCGAGCGCCCCGTGTTTTCGAACACGGAGCGAAAGCGCCCGGACATCAGCTATGTCCGGGACGGCACCACCGTTGTGTTAGATGTCGCCGTCACCTTCCCCCTGCAGCCATCGAATCCCCAGTACGCTAAGAGGGCAGCGGAGAAGCCAGGGGGGGCGGCGACAGCCTACGCAACAGCTGTCAAAGAAGGCAAGTACCGCGGCATTATCGACAACGAGCCAAACCCTCGGGAATGGCTCGCTGTCCCGCTAGTCGTGGACACCTTCGGAGCGTGGTGTCCTGGAGCACTCACGGAGTTGCGGCAAATAGCCCGCAAAAGCGCCCTCCGTGAAGACCGGACCGCTTCGGCCGCCTGCCAGGACTTCTTCCACCAATTGAGCTTTCAGGTAGCCCAAGGGGTGGCAAGAATAGTCATTGCATCTGGTGGGGCGCGACCGGACGAAGCGGTCCACCCTGTTGCATGGGGTAGTGTCACTGCATCGCGGGTTTTTTTACCTGCTCGCTAGCAGGCCAGCCCAGGTCGCAGTGAGACTGGCGTTCACTGTGTGCTGAAGAAGCATTTTTTTGGGCTCCCGCTCCGGAAGCAACCGGATACCGGTAGCCCCGCTGTACCAACATGGCTTGTACAGTGTCCCGCGCTCCAAAAAAAAAAAATTTCTTTTTTTTTTTTTGAGTAAGCAACTACGGAAGACATGCAGGGGGCGAGAACTGCATTTACTTGTACGGGCAAGTCGTTCTTTTGTTCCTTTTGTCAAACTAGGAAAGAAGAAGGACGGACTCTTCCTGTGCATGGAGTAGAACTCCGACCGTGACTCATGCCACCATCGCCAGATAGTCGTTGTTAGGTTAGCTTACCCTTAGGCTGCTAAACTGTCTGTCGGTAAAGTTTTCGGGCGAGGCAGATAGGTAGCTGCAACACAAGAACAGTGCATTGGCAACCAAAACAAAAAAAGGACTTGAAAGCCTGTATCACAGGCTGCAGTCCGTAGCGTGACTCGTCCTCATGTACTTAAAAGAACTCAATGCTGAGCCGCACTCACAGTGGGCGGCACTCCCAGCAGAGATGCATCATCCGGCTACGAATCGGTACGTCCAGACCCGGCCCCGGGCAGCCAACTGTAGCAGTCAAGTTGCAAATCACCAACCACCACGAAGCTTTGTCGAAGGCCGTTAGGCAAAAGAAAACAGTCGAACGACGAAACGGAGTCATCACGATTTCCCAAGAAGTCTACAGTAGGGTCGGGCATGCGTGCACCCTCCTACTGTTCCCGGGCACCGACCAGCACCGGTGCCAGCCCCCACACTGTTCTGTACTACTACTGGGGGGGGTCAAATACTGTAGGTAGTCAAATACAATATTATTGGCAAATACAATAGGTACGCTGAAAAGGGGATTTTGGTGAGCATAGTCTTGGAATACAATATTATTTGTCCTCAGTGGGGGTTTGCAGGGGTTTCCACGGGCTTCCCCACTCGAGAACAGCTTCTTTTTCGAGAGAAGTTCAATGTGGAACGCTCCTGAAGCCGGGAGTCCAATCTTACAGCTTGATTTCGCTGTCGATGGCATTTTCCTCGGATTCGGATTCAATCATTTCTGAGAACCACCCGAACCCGAATAGAAATGGCCCGCATTTTTTTTAGCACGTGGTCCAGCGGTTCCCACACCCACATGTGGTGCTGAGGGTGCTGGTTCGATTCCTGGCGGAGTGGTTTTTCCAAAGTCTGAAGTGCCACCTGGGGGTCAGATTTTAGGCTATATCGAGTGTAGAAAAGGTGCCGATACATGCCAGGGATAGCTCTTTCCGTCCCGCAACGGTTTTGCCAAATTTCCTCCATTGTTAACCCCCAAGGTGGCCCAAAACCCAAAACCAGTATAATATTGTATTTGACTATGTGTCGAAATTCGGACTTTTTTGAAAACCCGGTTTTCTCTATCCTCCCCCAGCAAATACAATATTATACCTATTGTATTTGACCCCCCCCAGTAGTACAGTCATCCGCAGCACCCCGCACGGCTCAACGTGTGCTGCGTTGCAGGCTAAAGTTTCGTGACACGTCTCGTATTGTTTCCTTGATCATAATTTGGATGAACTCCTCGGTTTGTGAAAACCGAGTGTGGCTGCCGGCAGCAGTGCCGCGGAACAAGCACAGCGGAGTGACAGCCACGCGTTCGTAGCGCGGTGGCGGCGACGTCTGCAGAGTCTGGGGTGCGGTAAGGATCGGCAAGGCCTCCGGGTTCAGTCGGCGTTTCGCCAGATCCAGCAGTCTTGAACAGGTGATGACTCAGCTGGGAACGGAGACTTTCTTCGAGCTGCCGGCCATTGACTTCAATTTGAAGCCTACAAGGGTTTCGGCAGACGAGTGTGACCTTACCGAACGACCACCCAGTACCTGCATCTGCAGGCCGCTCACACGATTCCGTGACCACGTTTTGTCGTAGATCGCTCACTACTTTAATGCTTTAGTGGCCGGACTGCGTTTTTGATTCGTGCTGAGCGGCGTGCTCTTCCCGGGAGTCCCGCCTGCCGGGAGCGTGCTGCCCGTCGAAAGCGCGCGCCAGGTCGAAGACGAGCAGCATGTGAATCGGCCTTTTTTCCGGTTGATTGCGGTGTAGAGCTGCTTCTCTGTGCCTCTCCCTACCCGGAAGCCTCCGGACTGAGGAGTCCATCGATGGAGGAACGTGGGGCGGTCTTTGATAATGGTCTCCTCTCGCGTTCTTCTTGTGGCGAATCCCCAGGAGGCCCCGAGGGGCTTTTGGGGGGCCCCGTCCGATGGGGAGTGACTGGTCTAAACGGTGGCTTCGGCAGTCCACACTGCAGCATCTGCCCAAGTGTTGGTAAGTACCGCCCAAATACCTGACTCAGCCCGGGGCTCTGGAGTGCAATGAGAGCTCCAGCCCGGGGCTCCGGGCCCACACTGTCTCGAGTGCTCTTCGCTCTGCTGTTGGGGTCCTGATTGGCTTCGCTTCATGGAACCGTCGTGACTCTGGCGCCCCAGGCTTCCCTGCTGCATCACCCTCGCCGCCTGCGTGGTTGCAGCCTCACCGACCCTCACTGAGGCTCGGTAGGCTGCAGTGCAGGGCCCGGCAGTGAGGCCTCAGTGCACAGGGCAAAGCAGGTGCCAGGAAACACGCCAAAATATGCCCAGAAAACTTCGAAACTGAAGAAATTGGGGCGAAAAGTATCCTGAATGGGCTGGGAACCCCCCCCCAAAAAAAGAGCTACAAAAGGCTACAAAAGGCTACAAAAAGCTACGCTGTAGCTAGCTATAGCTTTTTGTAGCTAAACCTCACACTGGAAGAGCGAAGCGAACAAAGATTCTTTTGGCGCGAAGAGATCATGCAAGCCGTGTATAGCCGCAACTCGTCTGTCTGCTCTGCAGTGGCGTGGTTGTCGTGCGGGCTTGTGTCCTTGCTTTGAAAACAACCAAGGAAATCGGCCGCCCCTGTCAGTCAGTCGTGCGGTCTGGGCTGGCCGGTGCCGGGGCTCTTTTTTCTCCGGGGCTGAGAATGGACTACTACAACAGGGGGGCAGTTTCTACTGTTTCAACGTTTCAACAGTAGATCCATTCCCAGTGCCGCCGCGGGGCTCTCCGCGCGAGGTTGAGCCCCGGCAGGGACTTCCAAACTTGGACCAAAACCAATACAAAAACACGTGCGTATCCTTAGCTTTGTGTACTGGCCCTCTACAGTACAGGCAGGACAGTAAGACAGCCGGACCGTGGCTGCACCTGGAGTCTTTCACCAAGAGTAGCTTTTTGCCCGACATTCTGCATCAGCATCAGTTCGGTCTTGATTCAGAGTCTGACGCTTCTCGGCGAGCATCGCGGTAGCCGGGTGAGTGACTGAGCCTCTTGTCGACTGTGACGCATGCCGTGTTGGCTACACGGCCTGCTGATACTGGTGGCTGTTGAAAGCCTGTATCACAGGCTGCAGTCCGATGAGGATCCAAGCCACTACTATTGCGCTGCGCAGCGCCTGCATTTCAAGTTCACTGCTGAGCCGCACTCCCAGCAGAGATGCATCATCCGGCTACGAATCGGTACGTCCCAGACCCGGCCCCGGGCTGCCAACTGTAACTTGCGACCCAAGTTGCAAATCACCAACCACCACGAAGCTTTGTCGAAGGCCGTTAGGCAAAAGAAAACAGTCGAACGACGAAACGGAGTCATCACGATTTCCCAAGAAGTCTACAGTAGGGTCGGGCGTGCGTGCACCCTACGACCCGACCCTCCTGTTACCGGGCACCGGCCAGCACCGGTGCCAGCCCCCACACTGTTCTGTACTACTAGTACAGTCACCCGCAGCACCCCGCTCGCAGTCAGGGCAGTGCAAGTCGCACGGCTCAACGTGTGCTGCGTTGCAGGCTAAAGTTTCGTGACACGTCTCGTATTGCTTCCTTGATCATAATTTGGATGAGCTCTCTCGGTTTGTGAAAACTGGGATGATGAGAGTGTGGCTGCCGGCAGCAGTGCCGCGGAACAAGCACAGCGGAGTGACAGCCACGCGTTCGTAGCGCGGTGGCGGCGACGTCTGCAGAGTCTGGGGGTGCGGTAAGGATCGGCAAGGCCTCCGGGTTCAGTCGGCGTTTCCGCCAGATCCAGCAGTCTTGAACAGGTGATGACTCAGCTGGGAATGGAGACTTTCTTCGAGCTGCCGGCCATTGAACTTCAATTTGAAGCCTACAAGGGTTTCGGCTGACGAGTGTGACCTTACCGAACGACCACCCAGTACCTGCATCTGCAGGCCGCTCACACGATTCCGTGACCACGTTTTGTCGCAGATCGCTCACTACTTTAATGCTTTAGTGGCCGGACTGCGTTTTTGATTCGTGCTGAGCGGCGTGCTCTTGCCGGGAGTCCCGCCTGCCGGGAGCGTGTGCCCGTCGAAAGCGCGCGCCAGGTCGAAGACGAGCAGCATGTGAATCGGCCTTTTTTCCGGTTGATTGCCGCCGTCACGGTGTAGAGCTGCTTCTCTGTGCCTCTCCCTACCCGGAAGCCTACGGACTGAGGAGTCAGTCCATCGATGGAGGAACGTGGGGCGGTCTTTGATAATGGTCTCCACTATCTTACAAAGGGCAGGTGAGTGCGTTCTTCTTGTGGCGAATCCCCAGGAGGCCCCGAGGGGCTTTTGGGGGCCCCCGTCCGACGGGGAGTGACTGGTCTAAACGGTGGCTTCGGCAGTCCACACTGCAGCATCTGCCCAAGTGTTGGTAAGTGGTGGTACCGGCCAAATACCTGACCCAGCCCGGGGCTCTGGAGTGCAATGAGAGCTCCAGCCCGGGGCTCCGGGCCCACACTGTCTCGAGTGCTCTTCGCTCTGCGGTTGGGGTCCTGATTGGCTTCGCTTCATGGAACCGTCGTGACTCTGGCGCCCCAGGCTTCCCTGCTGCATCACCCTCGCCGCCTGCGTGGTTGCAGCCTCACCGACCCTCACTGAGGCTCGGTAGGCTGCAGTGCAGGGCCCGGCAGTGAGGCCTCAGTGCACAGGGCAAAGCAGGTGCCAGGAAACACGCCAAAATATGCCCAGAAAACTTCGAAACTGAAGAAATTGGGGCAAAAAGTATCCTGAATGGGCTGGGAACCCCCCCCAAAAAAACTCTCTAAGAGAAAACGCTCTAAGAGAACCCATTCATGAACGGTCACACGGAGACCCTAAAACCCCGGTATTTCAAGCGAACTTTAACTCTAAAAAAGAGCTACAAAAGGCTACAAAAGGCTACAAAAAGCTACGCTGTAGCTAGCTATAGCTTTTTGTAGCTAAACCTCACACTGCAGCCAGGGCACAAGGGAAATGGCTCCTGGTGGACTTGCCGACAATACCATTCCAGCAGGGCAGCACGGGCCTGCGCCCGCGGCAGGGAGTTCAAGCTCAGTCACCATCCGCCAGCTCCTGACTATTATCAGACGGCTCACGTACCCCGGCAGCATTCTCCGCGCCGTCAACTCTTCACACCACGTCCGTCCGCCTAAGCAGGGCTGCATCCTCGTACATGCATAACTCCATTTCGCACGTTACCATAAACCATTTCGACGACGGGCACCAGAAGCTTTATAATTTACGTAAGCGGGGCTCAAGCACAGTATGCCAGGCACTGTCTTCGATCCAACAGTTGTTTCGATTTAGCAAAAAGGGATACCTGCAAGGACACTTGCAGGTGCCAGCCTGATTCAAATAAACTCACAGGCTGACGGTGCAAGAAATGAAGATGAGGTACGAGGAGATGAGGGCGTATGCGGAGAAGGTGACTGCGAGGCTCGATGAGCGAGAGAAGAAAAAACGCGAGTACAAGGAACTGTACAAGCGGGCCACTGCGCAAGCTGAAGTGGTACAAGCAGAGCGTGAGCAGATGAAACGGGCTTTTCAGGGCCAGCTAGCGGCCGTGAAGGACCAACTTGTAAGGTTGCAAGGCAGTGGCGTGAAGAATCGCGTTGCATACGTTGACGCTCAGAAAACGGAGGCGAGGAGTCACCCACTCAAGCCTGGTTCGCCGCACCGGAACCGGAGCGTGAGCGGGTCCGCCAACGAGTCTGGAATCACAGTGCCACAGGAGTTCAAGCTGCACGGCATGCGCACCCGGACAGGATGCTGGGTTTGTGACTCGCCCGACGGCCCGACCAAGTACGGTGGTGCACTGCCGCACCACCGCTGCTCCTCCACTCGACGCGAAGAGTCTCTTCGTACGAAGTCTCCCAGCAACCCGCCAGCTGCACGCACGGAGGTTTCTCAACAGCTCGCGTATTAAATCAGTTTGAAAAGGGAGATGCGGGGCCGTTGCTTCGAGGACGACTCGTATCGACGCGCCGGCGGCCAGTGGGGCGCAGGGTTCATTACCGAGTGCACAGCACACAGTTAACCGCAATCAAAAAAACCTATCTATGACATCCATCCGCTGTGCTAGCGACGCCACCACAATCAATCACACCGGCGGTCCGTAGCAACGACACGCTAAGCAGCTTTGCACTCGGTAGCTAAATGTTACCCGCAGAGTTCAACCAACAATCTTGTGAAAAGCGAAACACCAACGGTGTTTAGTCTAGCGAAGTTGTAGAATCCAACAGACATAGATCGAAGTAGATTCTGGATCACGCGTTCTCTCCCTTTTATTTTCGTTTCTGCGTGCTAACAGTGCTCTTTGCGGGTGTCTAGCGGGCAACCAGGCTCGGGTAGGGGCTCTTTCACGAGCTTCGCGTTCGAATTGTTTGAATGCAGACCGTGTTGTCGAGAAACAGAATTGGCCCGGGCAGTACAAAACTTCAAAAAAGCAACACTTCCGAAACCTGCTGAGGATTACTGCGAAACGGAAGGGAAAGAACAGACATGCGACGGATGGCAGAGAGATTCGAGAAAATACGCATCGTTGGAAGTGGTTCTTTTGGGTACGCAATATTGTGTCGAGAAAGGGCGAGCGGGAACGAAGTCGTGCTCAAGGTGATTCAGCCTGACGAGGGCCAGCGGCACCGTGTTGTCAACGAAATCAGGATCCTAAAGCACCTACAACACCCGAACGTGACGGCTTTCTACGAAGCATGGCGCGAAGGTCCGAAGATCTTCATCTCGATGGAGTATGCTGACGGCGGCGACCTAAAGCAGGTACTTTCTTTTTCTTACTACCCCTCCCATAGGTGTCATGGGGGGGCCTTCACGTGGCGACACTGTTGACCGCACCTTAATTGAGTCGCGGTCGCCGACCCCCCGACCGCCAGCATCATGTACTTGATGCGACGCGGAACAAGTGCTGATAGCACCGCCCGGCGAATAGAGGGCCACAATAGTGGCAAATCGACCGGTCGGGGGGTGCTTAGCAGCAAATGGCCTGATGGCTGAGTGCACACCTGAGCAGGGCTCAGGTGTGCACTCAGGCAGACAGGTAGCTGCAACACAAGAACAGTGCATTAGCAACCAAACAAAAAAAAGACAACCCTCCGGGCCGAGAGCGGACAATGAGCACGGGATAGAACAGCGTCGGAAACACCAGCCCAGTGTTTCTGACGCTGCCGGAAGCGAACAGGCCAACGGACCGCACCACGCAACAGCGCCGCAAAGCGAAACAGAGACAAGCAGCAAGCTCAAAGGCCCCGGAAGGAAGAACAAAGTAGAGGCAGGCGAAGCGCCCAACGGACCGCACCACGCAACAGCGCCGCAAAGCGAAACAGAGACAAGCAGCAACCAAACCAGCCCCCCCCGACCGAAGCGGAGGACCGACTCAACAGGCAAACCCTGGCACGCCAGGGTTTACCAACAGAAGTCAGAACACCGCCCGGAAGGGAGAGCCGCACAACAAGTCCAAAAAATACCCCCCACCAACTGCCGAAAAAGAAATACCTTTCCCTTACCTTGTCCCACAAAACCAGAACCAATAACAACGCCCCCCCCCCAAGCACGCAAGAGAAGCCGAGTCCTGCCAAAACAACAGACAACGTATTAACCCCCCGTTTCAGTGCTACACGCACCACGCTCAACAACAACCCACAAGAGCGAAGGCAGCAGGACGGGCAGCGGCAGCGAAACAGCGCCACGCGCCCGACAACAACAGAAGCGAAAGCAAACCCCCCCCGACCGACACGGAAGACCGACTCAACAGGCAAACCTGGCACGCCAGGGTTACCAAAAGACGTCAGAACACCGCACCGGAAAGGGAGGGCGAGCGAAGGACGAAGCCACAACAAAACCAAGGAAAAACAACCATCACTGCACACAACACGCAGAGCCAAGCAGCATGTCAGCAGCGAACCAAAGCAAACCCTTGACAAATTACTATCACAGGCAACGAGCGCGACAATCGCCGGAAACACACCGACCGCGACTGGTAAAGCCTGGCACGCCAGGACATCATTACCAGAAGAGCGGCCAAGAACAAGGGGAGGGCGGGCAAGAAACAATCCCACAGAACCCCCCAACAACCATACCAAGAACAAAGAACGAACCAAAGAAAACAGAAAACAAACAAACGCCCCAAGGATGAAGAGGAGGCACAAGGAACCTTAGCACCGTATCCCCAAGCCTAACCCGGGTGCGGTTTCCAAATTTTTGAAATTGAAATTGAAATTGAGGGCTGCATCCTCGTGTTGTAGCCGTGTTGTGTATAAGGCTTCGTGGGGGCCCGGTCAACCACCTCATCACAATAGGTGCAAACCTTTCTCGACAGTGATTGGACAGTCGGCGGGCCTCCATGAAGAGAAGAGAAAAGTAAAGCAAGACCTGCCCCCTGCGCCTGCTGCCTCCGGCTGCTTCGGCAGACGACACATACTACTACTACTACAGGGGGGGGCTAAATACAATTGTCTTGGAATACAATTGTGTTCTTTGAATACACTTGTCTTTTTTTTTGGCCGGTTTCAGAGTTCGTCCAGCTGAATAGAATTGTGTTGGAAGACTGTTGGTTTTGGTGCAGTTGCCTTGGAATACACTTGTGCACACGGTTTCTAATCGTGGACCCTCCACAACAGGTCTGGACTCCGGTAGACTGGAGACCGGTGGTCACGTTTGTCAAGTTGTCAGTGACTGTTGTGAAACCTTTGTAGGCTATTACGAGTCACTGCGCAAGTGTACTATGTAGCGTGATGACCCGGCAGGGACGTGGTTTGTCGTAAGTGGTCGGCGGTGGCGACTATCTCGCGGCCCGGCCGTAGAAGATTGCGCAAAATCAGTGGAGAAGTTGAGTGATTTTGGAAGGTGGCGCATTCGTCGGCGGAGCGTTTGTAGGTGGCGCTTTGGTGGGCGCCCTTGGACGAATCGGCTCGTGCAGCTTGGCCGGACTGTCTCCGTCTTGGCCGCGTGACAAGGCGACTTCTGTAGAAACAATTGTATTCCAAGACAATTCTATTCAACAACTGTCAAGTTCTGCCGGGGCAGGGATTGGCGTGCGTGCTTTGGAATACAATTGTGCACAATTGTATTTAGCCCCCCCTGTAGGTGGTGCTCGGAGTGTTCAACAAAGCGCATCTGCTGGACCCACGTAGTCCTGCCATGCATTTCCATAGTGCTGCTCGTGAAAAGTGTCGGAAGAGTGTACGCCTGAGGGAGCGTGTTGCCCGGATTAGGAAGGGTAATGAGCTGCGCCTCTACGGCCCCGTGGAGATTGCCGCCGAATACGTGCGGAGAGATGGGTTACAGTGGGATAGTATCGGGTGTCAGAGCCGATAATGGGACGACACTTGGGCTTCTGGAGCTTGAGAACCGCGCGCTCAAGCACCTGGTGAGAGACCTGGTGCGCACGTGGCGATGGAAGGAGTTGGAAAAGCGACGTCCGGATTTCGGCGGCATGTCAGCAGGAGTTGAGAGGGACGTCGCGGGGATTATCGCCGGCTCAATGCCGACGAGGTCGCACACCGCGCTGTGGAGCGGCGACGAGGGTGCCGCGTTATGCCTTCACTGCGCGAGCGGTGGGGAGGAAACGCTCGAACACATGGTGGCGCTGCGGGACGTGCGCCGGGACCCCCAGTACGAAGAGGTAGCGCTCTGCGACCGCGGTGCGTGGCCATGCTGCCTGACCATTCATTGCTTCCTGCCGAAGGGTTTCGAAGGGGTAAAGGTGGAGTTGCTGCAAACGATGTTCGCCGAAATATGCCGGAAGAAGCGAGAACTGGAGCGGGGAAACATCCCGGCCGAGCGGTGGAGAGAGTTGGACCATGAGACGTGCAGTGCCCACCCTGTTGACCTCAGCAGCGTTGATCGACCCGAAATAGTAGCGGCGGAGAGAGGATCTTCCGGGCGGCACAGGCATGGCTGGACGGCATCTCGACGGCGGAACTGGCGATAGACTTTGAGGTCTTCACCGGCGTGGACCTTCCGGGCCCCCTTATCGCGACCTCCTTGAAAGTCTCGCTCCTCGCGCGAACGAAGAAGATGGCAAATATGTTGGCGACTCTGAGCAGCGCGCTGGTGGCTGCCCGAGGCGGTTCGTTGATGCCGGCGGAGAAGAAAGTACGGGTGGACACGCTGAGGACGGTTGGTGGCTGGCTCTCCGTACATCACAGGGTACACGCGAAGACTGATATTCCGAGGGGGAAAGAAACGAGGCATATACCGGAGACGCAGCTACTACGTACACGCCATGGCTTTAACGGCGAGTCGTGGGGTGCGGATGTGTTCCCAAAGTACGGCGGACAAAGGAGTGATCGTGCTGCCCAGTGGGGTCCCGAAGATGTGTCGGCACCTGCCAGGAAGGGGCAAAATCAGGGAGGCGACCCGAAGTGGATTCCGGACGGTGTCCCTGTTTTCGAGGGAAACCAGTGCGTGTGTCCGATGCACAGCAAGCCGAGGTGTGTGGGCTGCACCCGCCGAAAATTGGCTGGAAGGGTCCTGCACCAACCACCACGAGGAACGGACGGGCTGGCGGTGAAGATGTGCACGAAGCACTGCATGACGGCGTGCTCCACTTGCACCTCTGTGCACGCGTCGTGTCATGCTTCGGTCGCTTCTTTCCCCGCGTACTGTTTGTCTCTGGTGCGCGCTTCACGTCCGATGTGCAGTTTGGTGACGAGGAATCAGATGGTTCGGCGCACTTCCTTTTCTCCCTCGCGGGTTGTTTCCGCGGCCGAGATCTCGACTCCTTAGCCTGCTCGTCTTCGCGGCTCCGCTTCGGTTGGGTTTGGGCTGTCCACTTTTGGGGTGCGCTCCTGGTTCAGAGGCGGCTGCTGCGGCTTCGGCTTCTTGCAGGCGCTTCCACCTGATTGCTCGTTGTCGCGTCCGCGCTTCCGCTGGCACGGTTCGCACGTCGGCAGCTCGTGAGTCAGGCACTTGTGATGCGAATCCCTGCAACATGCCGTCACTGACTTAGTCTGTAGCGGCTTGCGCAGTCTATCGTCACAGATTGTTGCTGCATAACAAGTTCAAACTACTACCCCTCCCGCTTACCTCCGAAATGCCGGAGGAAACCTAAATCACGTGTGGCCCTATTTGCGTCCTGTTTGAGCAAAATCCACGTGTTCCACCCGTGCTTTATAACTGTCCAAGGCCTGCGATGCACGTAAGTGCCGGCATTTCCTGGAAATGTGGCGGATATTTCACCCCGATTATCTGAAAGGCATGGCCTCGTTTCGAGGCGTTTCCCCGCGTTTTTGAGGCATTCTCTAAAGGAAATTGTCACACTTCGTAAACATTTCCAGCCGATGGAATTTGTCTTCCCGAACCTACCAACATGGCGTTTACGTGTTTAAGATCGCCCAAAGAACAGTGACGATCTTAAACACTGGCAAAAAAGACACCCAAAACGACACGTTCCACTAACCCGTGTTTGCCTTGACATCATTTTTACACCAACAGGTTATTGACCGGCAGCGCCGTCGCGCGAGCCCTTTTCACGAAACCACCATCCAGAGCTGGATGTTGCAGCTCGGGAGTGCCCTCTACTACATGCACACGGCACACATCTTGCACCGGGACCTCAAGAGTGCGAACGTATTCCTAACTAGCGACGCGCAGGTTGTCAAGCTCGGTGATTTTGGTATCTCGAAGCAGATGCAGGCCTCGACCGAATTCGCGCGCACGGCCCTCGGGACCCCGTTTTACCTGTCGCCTGAGATTGTCACCGGCCGACGGTACAACGCCAAAAGTGACGTGTGGGCAGCAGGTATCATTGTACACGAGTTGATGACCTTCCAGTACCCATTCCGAGCGAGTACACAGCCGGAACTTTTCCGCATGATCCAAAACGGGGCCCGGCACCGCCCTGCGTCACTAGCTCAGTACTCGCTACAACTGAACGACTTGCTGGACGGTTTGCTAGCTGTCGACTCGACGGCGAGACTCTCAAGCTTGAAAATGCTATTGCATCCAGCATTACGGGGATGCAGCGAGGAAACCGGGACCGCGGTCAAACAGAAGAACATACCTTCGAGAGAAACATGCCCGTCCTCAGCTGAAGGTCCGGAGGCAAATAATACAACCGACCGCAACGTTCGAGAGCCAACGATAATGCATCCAGAACGGAGGTGCAAAGACGACATGCCTTCGAGAAAGCCATGCTTGCCCACGCCTGGTCAAAGTGATCCGACCATTTTTCAGCACCCTGCCGGGAAAGAAGCGAATATTCCCCACCACTCCTCCGCCGGCAGAACGCCTTGTCGCCAGAAGATTAGGCAAGCCGGTACTGGTGGAAGAGGGGAACCAGAGACGAACGACTTGGCTGGAAGAATGCCCCACTCCACCACACATGCAAACGGCAAAGCAGTCAGACCACCATTGGTGCCCAGTGCCCCGAGCAAGGAGAAAGATGATATCAAGCTTCGGCAGCCGCTGAAGGCAGCCCGAAACGCGAAGTCGCGGATAACTGCCAAAGCAGACGCTTCCGTCTTCGCTGCAGTACAAACACGCGCGACCTCGTACACCAGTGAGTCGCTTTTCAACGCAGAGATTATCGCGCAGGCGCGGGTCATGCACAGCTCCCGAAACAAGCCCAGTAGCCGGGTGGTGCCAGAGGAGCCTGGTCCTCATCCGGACGGTCGACACGTACCGGCAAAAGGCGTGTTAATCGACCCGAAGCTATCTTCTTCAAAGGCTACGACCGACATCCCGACTGAGGGCCACGCTCGCAAGAAGACAAACGCAAAGAGCAGGTTACCCAAAACAGTTTCCCACTCTATAAAAGGGCTCTATATCGACGACCCAACGCAGTGCCCTCCCATGCCGAACACGGCACCTGGGAACCATGTTCTGCATTCGGATGTAAGAGGGGCGTGCCTGGACGTGCGGTGTCCTCCCACAAAGGATCACTGCCGTGCTACACCTTCCGATGAGCACACTCGCAGGGATCCTGGGCCGGGAGAAGAACCCCTGACCACGATTTCCGACTCGCACCCGGCCGTTCACGCGCCTTCAGCTAAAGGGGACGCAACGTTGCATCCTCCCTCTGAGAGTCGTGTTGTTGCACCTTTCGCGGCGTACGGTCGCGACCGGTACGGCCCTTTGCCGAGTGAAGAGGAGAGCGATCAACCGCCGAGCCCTGTACCGCCGCCAAATTTGGAGCGCCTGCGTCTGTCTTCTCCGCCATCCGTCATGCCAGTGAGCCGAGCTTCGGCAAGAATAGGTGGAAAGACAGGGACACCCGGGCATTCAGCTGCAGGAGAGAGCCAATCGGGAGCTTGGCATGACCGACACGCAACCCTACCTGACCCCCCAAGCCCCGCCGCACGCGATTCAGCGTACACCGAGGCGAACAAGGAGCTGTTGTGGGGGGAGCTTCTGCAGGCGTTTGCCAAGGAATACGGAACCTGTGAGGACCCGAAGAGAATCGCGGTCCTCGTGGGGAACCTGCTCTTGCCCTCTCAGTTTGACACTGCAGCAGTTTCTATCAAAGCGAGTCAGGAACTCCTCTGGAGATCCTACGAAGAGACAAACACAGCGAAGGACGGTGGCGAAAATTATGACAGAGCGGTCTTCGTTGATAATTTGCTCCTGCTTGCGCGGCGCGACCGGTTCGAATCGTTGAAGGGCCGACCGGTGTCATGCGATCCTCTTGAAGACGTCTGTCCGCATCGCAACCTTTCTCCGCTCGGGTGTTTGCCTCCTGTGATATCATTTTGTGAAGAAGACCGTCAGCACCTTCCCTCCGCGGCTGACATGCACAGAGGGGGGCAGACAGGCGTGCTGGTGGAGCTGGATAGCAACCAGGCAAAATGGCAAGATCCGAAGAAGAATCAGGATATGGTTACCGCTGTCGTGCCGAAGATACCGGATAAGAGCGGTGCCAGTATCAAGTCTACCAGAGCCGTCAATGTCCGTAGTAGCCCCGCCGAGGATGCCACCAAAGTCGAAGGGTGTCGTGCGTTTGTTGGACATGGGTTGCAACGGAGGACACGACCGCGCACCAACAGCGCCGCCGCGGCAGTTGCCGCAGCACTGGTGGTCGTCCTCCCGCAGTCGCTTCGGCGGCTGCAGAACGGGGTCATCCTGCGGTGCCCCGTACTGTCAAAAGACGCTTGGATCCCGTCGCGTGCTTGCAACGCGGCGACCCCCGCTGCGCTTGCTGATTCGAACCGCCTTGCTGAAATCACGCGATGCTTGACGCAGTGTCCCGGCGTCGAGCTGCCGCTGTCGCTTCGGACTGCCGGAAAAGGCAACGACCCACAGCATGCTAACGAGAGAACCGGGCGCACCGTACGACAAGCGAAGGAGCCACTGCCATTCCACGCACTTGTGGCCGAGGAGTTCGTTGTGGCGGAAGTGCCTGAAGACACGCACCGAAGCAACACGTCCGAGGTCAGTTTTGCAGGGGACACTGCCGTCTCAACAGCATGTGTCGCACTGCAGTCTGAGTTGCAACGGAGCGTACTCGATGCTTTGTCCAACACTCTGCTGGCTGTCGACCGTAAGACTCGCAAGATGCGCTGTTCGGGAAAGAGAGGTGGCCTGCCGATGGCTGAAGATGACTCCGACTTCGAAGACCGCATGCCAGAACTCGTCGACACGCTAGCCCAATCAAAATCGCTGGCTTTCGACGGACCGAACCTGGAGGGCATCACCGAGGATGACTCGCTCCACACACAGGCAGAGGGGCTCTTCAAAATTCTGGAGCATCGTATCGGCTTGTCTGTTATGGTGCCTCTCTTAAGCATGTTGCAGCGTAGCCGCTCTTCGGGGCTCACTCAGGGTCACGTGGAAAAGGCCTCGAGCCTGTTGGGTGTCGACAACGTGCACTACTTCCACCTCATCGTTCAGCTCGCTCAGTACATCAAGCGAACGAACACGCTGCAGCGTTCCAAGGTCTTCGATTGCATTGCAAGAGGAAACTTGTCTTCCGCCAGCCTGCCCAAAAAAAGAAAATCCGCAACGGAAAACAAGTAAGCAAAATAAAGCAAGTCGCCAGGCATCACCTTCGATCAAGCGAAGCTCAATTTAAGGAAGCCTAGTCTCGCGTCTCCGGGTAGTCGCCCGGAGAGCCAACCGCTTCGTCTTTGTTTTTCATGAACATGCTCAAAACGTAGCTTTGAAGATCGCGACCTGACACTCAGAAGTTAGTTTGGTCTGGTTCCGCCTTCTTCGCGAAGGTGAAATGTGTGAGGAACCATACCCCTCCCGGCGTTTTGCAGGCACTGTACACTCCGAGGGGGGTGTAGCAATGCCGGCGGAAACGATCAGGGCACTACACTACCCACAAACAATACAAGCTTCTGTCACTGTTCCTAGCACCATCCAAAAACGTCATTCCTGGAGTTGGTACTTGCACTGATAAACGAAGTAACGACCAGCATCAGGTGATGAATGATACAAACACAAAATTTCTCGTGTACCGGGTATAAACCCCTCTGTGGGGTTCCTGTATTACTTCGTTTTCCGTTCCATGTACAACCGTTGTACTGACGAGAACATTCCCGGACGTGCTCTTAAACAAAACCAACCGCACGAATGGCTGCCCCTTCTCTCTCTCGTTACCCAGTTGAACGAAGACTTCCTCCCTCGCTTCGGTTTCTTCCTCTCTCGCCCCATTTGCGTACGCTCTGAGAGCTCTCGCTTAGATCCCGATCCTTGTCAGGTCGACGAGGAAATGGAACGAAAAACTATTGGCTTTTCTTATCTTTTCTGTCGCAAGTCTTCGAATTTTTCGCGTGCTGCAGAACGTGCTCAATGAGCGGAGGCAGAGCACAAGCAAGTTAGGCCAACAAATGCTGTCTAGGTTTGTCGTCGTTGTTGTCAACACATACACTTGGTTGATACCAAGAGGCTCGTTCGTGAGGCCCGTCTTGGATCCTGTTAAGAGAAACCTGCCGTTGGAACGGATGTTGAACTCGGTCCTTGCATTGGCATACGCGGAGACGGTCGAGTGAAACGGCCCGTCACGAATGAGAAAGAAGTCGCGGACCACTTCGCCCTCTGCTTGCTGGGTGTAAACGCCACCTTCAAGTATTTCTCTGTTGCCGGGGTGACACTTGTGATCACGTCTGGAAAGACTGTTAGCACTTCATTTGCACGGAGGCTTCCACACCACTGGAGCGCCAGTGTCTCACCAGATGATACCACTTGTTGTCGTCTTCCTCCGGCTCACTCTCCATGATTGCAATGGCGTCTTCCTTGGACAGCCCAGGAGATTGCTTCGGCTTCTCGCCGCTGCGGAAGCTGCGCGCAAGATCGTACAACTCAGGGTACTCAACTGCAAGCTTCTGGCTATATTTTTGGTAGTATGTCGATGCCAAGCGAGAAAGTATACTCGCGACCGACGAGCCCTTCTGTGACTCGTGCTATTTGTCCAGGTACAGGACAAAGTCGGTTTTTGACGGCTTCCTCGTTTTGATTTTGGCGAACGTTGCGAACGCTTCCCACTCCGCCTTGTACACTGCCTCGCGCTGGCGCTTCGACGGCATCGGGATTTTGATTTCTTCCTCTGTCCTTGGGCTGTTTTCACAGTGGATCAGAAAGGATGAATTAGACTCAAAACGAGCTGGGCCAGTGAACTTCGGTGGGAGCTTGGTTTGTCGTGATTGGCTATCCTGGGGTACAACCAATCACGACAAACCAAGACATACATATCGTACCAAGTTGGCCCTGTTAACCTCGCTTGGGTGTGAAATGTTCCCTCGGGGAGCACGTGTGCGGTTCCTCGCGCAGGTTGTCACGCAGAGTGTTTTCCAGTTCGCGATGACATCCTTTTTCCCGCTGGCAGAAGCCGTCACAGGTCTGACAACGGCGATGCTGTTTCATTCGTTGTGGTGCGTCGTCAGCTCTTGTTCATCACGTCCTATTTCGTTGAAACCAGCGGATGCGACCCGCAGACTATCCTACAGCGCTTGCAGGAGGTCGGGGTAGTTTAGTCTGCACTTCTGGAGACACGCCTCTCAGGCCTATCATGCTGAAAATGATATCTCGGCCAGACGAAACCGCTCGATACGATAGTAAACATTGTGCGCGACCCGAGCTCGGCTCAAATCAGGTCGGTACGTTGACCTACAGTGACCTTGGCAAATCACCAGTGGTGATGTACGGTAGTACTCTTTTGCTCGAAGCGGTGCGCCGGCATCAAAGCAGCATACGCAGTTTGTTTCGGGGACTACTTGTTAGAAGGCGGTGTGATTCGTTGAGCGCCCTGCACGGTGTTGTCTATCACCTATTCCACGGTGCTATGCAGCGCGCGGCGACTTACTTGACTGTCATGCGATCGCCTCTTCGGCGCGTCGTGATCGTCACAGTCGGCGTGTGTTGCCTCTCTCCGTTTGCCTTTTTGCATTTGTAAAGTTGCCTGCTGAACTTTTACAAAATAAACGCTAATAAATACTATCGTTCGTTCTAAATAGTCTATGAATGTCAACGTTTGTGTTTGTAGTCCCTTGTACGAGCTCTGTCATGACGCTGTTGTCGGGCACAAGACAATACCGACACGCATGTTTACTATTTTTGGAAGAGATGCCGGAAGAGCACTGTTTTGGCCGGAACAGAACAGACCTCGGTGTTCATCGAATGGCGTGTGCCAAAAACTACGCGTAGAGGTTGCACTGGTCCCGAATTCGCTCAAAACACACTTTGGCAAAAAAGCGAGTCGTCAATTTCAGCAGACGCCCCCCTTCCAAACTGTCCCCACTGGGGGTGAGGGGGAGGAAAGATGGCGGAGGCCGAAGTGCTCATCAAAGAGAAGGGCGCACCCGAAGATGTGGAAGCGAGCCTGTCGATGTCCCTTTCGAGCCAAACGTTGGCGCCCTTCAGAAACGCGACGTCCGAGCTGTACCGCCTTCAGCTGGTGCACTGGAGGAACGAAGCAGGATCTCCAGAGCTGCTGGCCTACTGGGACGGTGCAGATAGCGTGCGGGAGCTGCTGGAAGCCCTGGAAGGCCGCGTCGTGAGTGACGAAGACTTGGGCTGCAGCCTCCCATTCGGAGCAGAGGCGCTGTTCAAGTGTGAACGGGAGCGGTTGAAGTTCATGCTGTCAGAGTACCTTCGCATTCGGCTCGCAAAGGTCGAGTCGTACACAGCATGGCTCCTCGAAACCCCAGAACGGAGGGAGCTGTTGTCGTCCCCTGAACTTCAATTCGCTCAGCGGTTCCACGAACTGCAGCGGCAGCTATACAGCAGCATCGACGAAACGATTGCAGGGCTGCCCCGAGAGCTGATCGAGCACGACCGGACCCTCAGCGTGCGCCATCCCAACACGCAGAGTCATGTCTTCGCTCAGTTTTGTAAGACTGTGCATAACGTCACACTCGATCCTTCCCTGGACCCTGTGACAATCGAAGCTGGTGAACTGTATATTGTGCCGTATGAGTCTGTCAAGCAGTATGTTCAGGACGGGCATGCCGTCGTAGTATAGATCCAACATCCACTCGGTTCTGCGAGTTTCCGCTCCCCGCCACGGGTCGCGCACCGATCGTGTCCTTCCGCCGACTTAACTCTTTACGTCTGCTGCTTCTCGGCGTGCTGCTGGCGGCAACGAGCAAGATCTTTCAGATTCCGACTGTTATTCTGATCACAGTCAACAGGATCTTCTTCCTGTATTGAATACTGACTTCGTGAAGCGCGCTACTGCCGCGATTCCAGTGACGCCGCTGGCAGTGCGCCTTTCCCACATCGTTCCGTGTGTTCTTCAGCTCGAACATTCTTTGCTTTGACCTATCCTGCTTATTAGACTTGGGCACACGATCAGGTGCAGTGCTGCTATTTAGATTCATTCAGCACCATGTGCTTGTAACACAGTTGACATCCAGTGACGCATAGTTTGTGTACGAGTCTCGGTTCGCTTGGACAAATCGTACTGGCCGTCCACGTCGGAGCCTGGTCCTTGCCACGAACCGGTTTCTCCTTGTCAAGCTATTGCATTTTGGGGTGCTGTTCCTTTTCTCGCTGGTTATCGCTTTTGCTCCAAGTCTCCGCAGCCGAATGCCGTTGTTGTGTGACACGTCCGGTGTCACACACCGAAATCCTGTGGAAATCGTCGTTCTCGTAGACACCACAAGATGCAACACGAGCCTAAATCACTAAACATCTGGTTTGTACGGCATGCAAGCGCTCAACAGAAACCACCCATTTTGTCTTCCCACAAGCACAGTGTGTCATTCACATCAGAAATCAAATCATTAGGTTTACCTTAACTCCGCCTTGTAGTTGCGATCTGAAATCGACACCGTTTTTTCTTTGAAAAGAGGGGGAAGGGCCCACTGTGACAACCGTACTCACCCACACTCTCACACGAAGAAAATGGTGTCCCAAAAGAACAAGAAGCAGAGCCACGTGGCGAAGTTGAAAGCCGCGCTGCAGGCACCTGTGGAGGATCTCGAGAAGGTGATGAAGCCGTTTACTTCGATGGTCAGCACCGAGCAGCAGAAGGACGTCGTCAAAGATGAGCGGCTGCTGAAGGCGTGGGTGGCACGCATGCAGGAAGAACTAGACGCTGGGAAGCTCGACGCTGTCGCAGCGCTGGTGAAGCCGTGCGCGATGCAGGTGTACCGGTCATTCGAAGACGAAGTGAAAGTGGTCAAGAGCTCAGGGCTCGTTGGCTTTCTGGTAGCTGCTATTCAGAAACTGGCTATTGAAGGTCCAAAGCAGTCACACACGCTCACCTCCGTACTCGACATCGCCGAAACCATTAACGAAGAGCTGCAGCTTCGTTCAGAGTTGTTCTTGAATGTTGCCGAGCAGCTCATCACTCTCGGCACAGATCCTGCCCAGACAATCGACAATCGGAGGACGTGTCTTTCGGTATGTCATCTATCGTGATCTACCTTTGAGCTTCAGAATAGGCGGGGATGACACGGCCTTGGAGTTCCGCAGCTTTTATGGCGCAGTCCGTCGGCGTGGCGGCTTTAGTCGATTCCAAAGACAACTCGCCCCGGCCCGGCCAACCTGTCGACCCCGGTGTTTGCAAAACTTTTCAGCCATCGTGTGAATGCCGTGTCTGTTCTAAGTATGTAAATCGAAAGCTTCCGAACTGTCTTTCTCACAACTTTCAACTGTGCAGATGATCAAATCCGGCGTGTACGGGTCTGACGACCACAGGAACCACTTCACAACCGAGATGCTCGCGACTCTGGCAAAGTACTGCACAGAGGCGGACGATTTCTTTTGCCAAGCAAACATCGTCGGGACGATGGGAAAACTGCTTCTCAAAAAGAAGGAGACAGCGGTGAAGGCGATGACGGACGTTTGGGGCGCGAAGTGGTGCAACAGACTGCGCGACTTGATCCAAGAGGACCCCGGTAGCTCGCAGAACTTTGTGCTCGAGTTCAACGCAGCGGACTTGAACCCCAACGTCAAGTCCATCGGCTGCCACGAGCTCATGATTGGTGCCTTCAAGCTTGCCGCTGGTGAACCAAGCCAATTCCTTGTCCACTTCTCACCTGCAGCCATTTGCTTCAGTTTACCCGTCCCCGACTCAGACGGTGAGGTATGCAAACAATTTGTGTGTCCTTCGGGGACAGATAGAGCTGCGGCCCAATACTTCTGTTTTCAACTTGCAGGCATACGAGAGGTTTCAGCCACACCTCAATGTCTTTGCATCGACGGCACATCTCACCTGAGGATGTGGGAACCTCTCTCTTTCCGAGAGTTGTCAGGACCCAAACAATGGCAATCGAAATAAAGATTCCACACACACCCACACACATACCCATATCCGTATGGCCACACTAGTTAGTTACGGCACAACTCGGCACCTAAACTGCAGTTGTGGGAGGCTTGGGGCTTCCTCGACAGCGTTGCGGGTCCTTCAGAGACCTGCCGTTTACGTTTTAGCATCCATTCCATGCTTATTGGCCCGTTCTAGGGCCCGCTTACCTAACCCATTCTGAAGCTGATCTGGCAGACCGTGGCAAAAGAGTTGGCGCTGCCTGCTTGTTGGCCCCGTCGTGACCCCTCGTGGACCCTCAATACGTCAGAAATGGGCTGCCGGGGGTGTATCCGGGGAGACCCCAGGCCTACTGTCGTGGATACGAACCCACACACAGTTTCTGGGGTGCCCTGGCCCCGTTCCGCCCCAGCTGGTCATATTCTGAAAAAAGCCGAAATTATCAGGTAATAAAAAGACGCTCTCATATAAAAGGTGTCACGGGATAAGCCGGCAGCCGCTGCTTAACGGCTTTATCACTTAAAGTGCATGCAGATCCGTGTACTTAAAAGTTCCCGCTGCTTAACAGCTTTATCACGTGGGCGGCCCTGAGATTACCCCCTCAGGTGTTTCCTCAACACCTAGAATGGTGGCTACCTGTGTCCCAGAGAAAGTGTACCCCGCAAGGGGCACAAGGGAAGACCGACTGGAAGGCAAGGGTGGAAATGGTAAACAAGGTTCCAGGTGCAGGAACGTGCACAGAGTCACAACCGAAAGTAGGCCCAGGAGACGCGGTGAACACAACTCGCTCCGGCGAAATATGCACGCTGCAGGAAGTCTCGACGCAAGGAATGTGCGAAGCGCCTGTCATCGGAGACCTGTTGCCGGTATAAACAGCACCATCGTGGAAGAGATGGCCTGAGGCCGCGGATGCAATACTGTTCAGCCCACAGACTGGAGCGCTGCGGAGCATCAGCGGTTACTACGACAAGGAGGCGTGGACGCCTCTCGCACCACGTGAAACGTCAGCATTGCAGAATGCTTGGCGACAAGTGACTCGCGCCACTTCCCCGTGCGAGCGAGTCTCGGAACAGGATTCAAAACTGTAACCCAGGTGGCGACTGCCGACCATGACGGGTGCTTGCACCAGAAGTTTGGAACAGCACAGGCCAAGTTCATTGCGCAGAGAGAGCTTGCCACATCCTCAGGTGAGATGGGCCGCCTGTGGACACTCAGGCCGAAAACCCCTACAGCTAACACCGCAAGATGAAAACAGAAGTCTTGAGCCGAGTGCCGGATTGAGATGGAAGGAAACTCAAAGCCGACTGGTGAAAGTGACAAGTGGGCTATACTTCGCTTCAGCCGTTACTCACTCAAAGCCCTGCACTTGAACACACACACACACACACGCGGAAAGAAGTGATACGTGCAAAGACCCTCACTCCCAGCGGGGCGTCGGCCGTCGTACTTCCGTGAAGTTCCGCAACACACACTCACATACACAGGTCGACATCGCGGATATTCCGCTTACGGGCATCAACGAGCTGAACAGAAAGAACAGCTTCGTCACGATCGTGTTCAAAGCAGCCTCGCTCCCCGAGCTGTTGCAGCCTTTCACCGACAAGTCCACTCTGACGCTGGTACTGAAGGCGAATGACGTCAAGTCCTGGGCGACGAGTCTGACGACAATGATCCAACGCGTTACTGGGGTATGTGCGACGCCATGGGTGGTAATTTCGGTTCAGTGACACGTGAGTTCGAGAGCACCCGTGGCGACCGAAGATCCGAGTTTGTTGTCTCTCTCAGCTTCATTCCTTGTCTCAAGTCAAGCAGTTTTATATTGTCCAGTCGATCCATCGGCAAGCCATTGTATTCCACACGTATTGAAGTAACGAAATAACGAAACAGCGCGTGAGCAAATCTGCGAACTCGGGCAAGCGCAAGTCGCGAGGGCCTAGTGAAGCGGACGAGAAGCTGCCAACGCCTCCGTCGAAGAAGAAGGCTGTCGAGAAGGACGCCTCGCAACCGTTGGCCCAGCTGGACGCCAACAGCGAGCCTGTATTCAGTCGCGCAAAGAAACAGGCAAAGCAGTCGAAGACGGCCGCACCGAGGCTTTCCATCGACCACCAGAAGAAAGGCAGCCTGGAGGACCCGTCTCCCTTTGCGAAATCCTTCCGCATCGAAGCCGAGGAAGAAGACGCGAACGAGGGCGACCTCGATGTAGTTTTTAGCCAGCTCCGACACCAATTCGCGTCGAATGCAATGAAGAAACAGCAGAGGGGCCGGGAGGGCCTGGAGAAGACGATGGACCTCGTCCAAAACCTGGTTGACGACTACAAAAACGACTCCGTCAAGCGCGACAGCCGCCTGGAAGAAAACGTGAGGGTCCTGCAGAGGGAAACCGAGAAGGCAGAGCACGACTTTGCGGCGTGTTTCACTCGCGAGAAGGAGCTTACCAAAGACATCGAAGACTTGCATAAACAATTCAACGCGAAGGCGTTGGAACACAGAGACAACATGATCGCCTTCCAAGAGGAACTCGAGCAGGTGCTCCCTAGGGTGCGCGAGCACGAGACCAAAGCGCTGCACAAGCTGAAGGAAATGGTGGACACTGAAATCGTCAAGCTTGAAGAACAGGTCAGCAAAATCCAGTCCCAGAAGAGCATGATGACCCGCATGATGAAGTTCATGATGGCCCAGCTTTCGACAGCAGAAGAATGAGCATCAGCGTCCCCTGTGATGGCTAAAAAGATCGAGGACCTACAAAGCATCCAGCACAAAGCAACGGTATCACAGAGCTTCCAGTCCTCAAGACCCGGCTTTCAATAGCAGAAGAATGCTTGCGAAGAAGAACCCACTCAACAACCTACCCGCATAGACGGTGTTGGAAAGATTTGGCCTGCCGACCGACACAGGTCGACAACACACCATTCCGGCGTGAGTTTTCTAGGTCTTCTGCGTCCGCGGCAATCGCGGGCTGATGAAGAAGTCCCATAGGCACTGAAACATGCGATCCCGTTTGCCCCTCCCTCCGTCTCCCTCTTCCATTTTAGATTGGATATGTACCTGCACCTAGTGGTATGCTCGTTTTCACTTTTTTTCTCCACCCCTTCCGGCTTTCATCTCGGTTTTCATTCTCGTCGTTCCTGCATCTACTCGCTTCATGTTTTATCTCAGCTTAGCCCATTCAACCACAGGGTGCGGGTCTGGTACGTTAGGTTGGCCTTTCCAGACCTGTGCAAAGGTTTTCTTGCTCGGGGTTCTAACCGACATATTTGCGCGGAAGCACACGCCGCCAGAAGTGCTTAAACCCAGCGAGGGAGGAAGCAAGTGAGTGCGCACGGAATTGCAAGTAAACTAGTCTTTACTCTGCACCCATGATGTTCGTGTTCCTCCGCAGGCAAAAAAAAAAACAAAAGACTCGAAGAAGGTTCAACCGGAGACTGTGAAATAGCGGCCTTCTAAGCAAAGCACTAAAAAACCATCATTTTATTATTTGTGGTGCAATTCCAAGAAACCCGATAGTCATCCGAAGACCTTGTAACCTCCGGAGTTTCAAGCGGCTGCACCGCAGAAGCCAAAACATGCCGGCCGTCGGCAGAGGTGCCCCGAAGAACCCTCTCGAGGAGCCAGATTTAAACACCTTGAATGGTCAAACCAGCTTGTCCAGCTGTAGGGGCTGCGAGTAGTGAGATCACACTGCCGACCTGTCGACACTACACGACGCTGATTATGTCCGCTAGTAGGTGGAGCACGATTTTACGATGTGTCGAACATGCTTCCCGAATGGCGCCAGTCCCGACCCCAACATTCATCGTAGAGCCTCTTCCCCTTCTCATACTTCGTTCATTTTACTTTTGATTCTGTTTTTGTTCATCTACAGCCCCCCCCTCCCCCCATTTTATTTCAGTGACTTGCCAGAGACTTCTCCATAGGTCCCCGAGCATAGAAGTAGCTACGTGGGCCGCATGTAAAAGATCTTACAAAAAATAAGCAGTCTCCCAAGTATTCCCCAACTAGTAGAGAGCCCGCCTCAAACGCCTCAAGGGACCAAACCAATCAGAGGGCTAATCCGGCACTTTGCTCTCGTTGGGGCTGCTTCAGCAAGGAAAAACAAAATACACGTAGAAACACGAAGGAAAGAAGAGAAAATGTCAGCAACTGTAACAAAGGAAGACGAGAAAAACTCTAAGCGAGCTTACACTCAGCAACCAGTAAAAGTAGCCAGACAGTCGAGAGAGTATTGTAACTGGGCACGAGGCTTGTCTATCAATGTCGTATATAAACGAGTTAGGTCGCACTCGATCCGGTTTTATCTCAACTAGCGATACAGCATACTTTGGGATCATTCGGTGAGCGTCCTTCTTCGATTACACGTAGTTAGACATTTTTTTCTCGTTTGTACTTCACTTCCGGCTTTCCTTTTTGGGTTCCATTCTGAGGACCCGTATCCAGTGTGGCCGTCTATGTCAGCCTTGCACCGAGCACCCGATGTCCTCAGTCCCTAAAATGAAGAGAGCAAGTCGGAGTTTGGCCGAAGGTAAACGACCTCAGATAGAAAGTGGAAACCGCAAGCTTGACAGGCCTTTCCTCGATCCCCCCTAGATCCTATTCCTCCAAATACCGTACCCAGACCCCAGACCAATGTTTCCCGGAACTTAGACTCCATCGCAATGCCTGCATGAGAATCCTGTTGGCGACGACCAAGCTAGCAAGACCGGTGTCGTTGCAGCCAGCAGGCGTTCACTTGCCGAACGACGAACACGTTACGGCACTTCCCCGCTCTCGACACCAATTTATTCATATCTTTATCTTTTCGTTTTTTCTACTTCACCCTGAGGGCTGTGCGCTCATTGGGGTGGCGAGCGAAAGTACGTGGTCAACGGATCTGCCCTTGTTAGCCGTTCTCTGATACTGACTGAAACGTTGTTCTTCGTGTTGCAGGGCCAATGGACTGATCGTGACCACCACGACGGGCTCGAACTCGTCGGAAGCGGCGTACATGGCATGGCTGATTTGCAGCTTCGCTTTAGCGCAGGCACGTGACTCATTGTACGGTTACCAGGCAGAAAGATGTAAAGACAGAGACACCAAACGTGGATAGAGGGGTGTGTTAAGCTTGACCAGCAAAAACTATTTTCCTGCCGTTCGCAGCTAGATACCGCTGCGGTGCGTTCGCAAGCTACCGGAAGCTGATAGCTCGCGGCAGCCAGCTACCGTAGCGGTAGCCACCCCCACCATCGAAATAAGCGGGCACCGAACGCCACCTCCCGAATGAAGGTCTTCCTCGGCGACTTTACTACTCAACTCATCTGGCCGTTTTTTGGGGGGTTTTGGGGGGTACATGTGAGCCTTAGTTCTCGGTTTCTCTTACCCTTTTACCTCTGGCACTCCAGCAAGGGAGGTACAGAGGCACTTTCCGTCCACTCCGTTGGGCAACGTTAGATTTAAAACTTATATGTACAGTTTCCCGAGGTGGGACGTTTGTAATGCTGGGTTTCGGGGTCGGAAAACCTGAACAGTTTCCCGAGGTGGGACAATGATGAGGGATCCGAAGCGTCGATTCCGTTGTCGTTTGCCACTAGTCCGCCTGGTTCAAATTTGTCACATCCAACGTCGTTTGTACCGTAATGAAATTCTCGGCCATTCCCGCCCGCACGACCACGTCAGGCATCTCGTGCAGGGTTCGGAAGTGATGCCCCGAGTGATGCCCCTAGTGAAGCCCCGAGTCATTCCGCACGAGTGCATTTTTCGCGGCCCCACATCTCGCCACGGGGCACAGCTGCAAACAGTTTGCGAAAAAACTCGTGGAGTAAACGACGACTGGAACTACGTTTTGCTACAAACTGGCGTAAGTACAAATACGCAGAGTTATTTGCATCAGTCGATAGCCGTGTGTATTTACCCAACCGATGCCACCTGCACGCAAGTTTGTGCCCCACAGATAGTTACCAAGCCAAAAGAAGACAACATGAGACGTTGCATTGCGATGCTTGCCCTGGCGGCGGCGGCTACTGCGCTGCCCGCTTCGTACATCGAAGCGAACAAGGATCTGCTGTGGAAGAACTTCAAGCAGACGTACGCGAAAAAATATAGCGGTGCTGAGGACTCGAAGAGAATGGCGATCTTTGTTGAAAACATGCTCCTGTCTTCGCAACTTGAGAAGATGAACCCGCAAGCGATGTTCGGCGACTCGCCGTTTGCCGACTTGACAGCGGACGAGTTCAAAGTGTACCACAGCCTCGTCGTGAAGGAGAAGGAGTCGCCTGCACCTATCTACAATGCCAAGCAGTGGGCGGCAGCTGAGCCGGTTGACTGGAGAACGAAGGGTGCCGTGACACAGGTGAAGAACCAAGGACAGTGTGGATCGTGCTGGTCGTTCTCGTCGACGGGTGGTATCGAGGGTCAATGGAAACTGGCTGGCAACACGTTGACCAGTGTTTCTGAACAAGAGCTGGTGTCGTGCGACACGAAGGACTCCGGGTGCAACGGTGGTCTGATGGACAACGCGTTTGAGTGGTTGGTTTCCGCGCACAAGGGAGAGATTGTCACGGAGGCGGCATACCCGTACACGAGCGGCGAGGGTGTTACAGGAACGTGCAAGTACGCATCGTCGATGCAGGTCGGAGCGACGATCACCGGACACAAAGACGTTGCACACAACGAAGATGAGATGGCCACGTGGGTGTCTACCAACGGTCCTCTGTCCATCGCTGTTGACGCGTCGGAGCACTGGCAGACATACAAAGGTGGTATTGTGTCTAACTGCAACGGAAAGACGCTCGACCACGGCGTGTTGATCGTCGGCTTCGCCGCTGACTACTGGATCGTGAAGAACTCGTGGGGATCGACGTGGGGCGAGAGCGGTTACATCAGACTCGCGAGGGGCTCCAACCAGTGCGGCCTCGACAAGTCCCCGTGCCACCCGGTTGTTTAAACGTCGCGCTTCACCAGCAATGACTCAACAAACAAGATACCTAACATGCTGTTCCATGTCTCCAAAAGTCCTTCCCCTCTAAAACGTTACAAGAACACTGCAACCAGATACTCATCGCGTCAGCGATGCCTTTGTCGTCGAATGCCGGAAGTTGTTCCAGTCTGCCCACAGGAGACTTGTTCCAACGTTGTTTGCCTTTGCGCAGCACTGCGTGCGCCTGTTTTCGCTCAATACAAGTGCACAAAATTGGCTTTCTCTTACTAATTTTCAAAGCTGTGGGTTTCCATTTAGCTTAGCTTGCTCTCAGATTCTGCTGTACAAAACACAACTAGAGTCGCGTTTGCCCCCGGCGTAACACAATTCCTACCCACCTGCGTGGGTACATGTTTCCGGCCTGGATGGAGGAGATCGCGGAGTTAGCTTGTAGCAGCGAAGCACTCCAAACAAGACAAGACAGAAACATGTGAGGTCAAAGCGATCAGCCAGGGATCGGATAAGAGGACATCGGGAGTGGACTCCACTCTGACAGTCGTGGGCACGAACGACTGGCGCGAGGGAAGGACCGTCACCGTGGGTAGCGGAACGGGGGTCCGGGGGTGTGGTAGTGCTCGTTCGGCGGCCCGTGCCGGCATACGTGGCGGGGAAACATTCGACGACAAGGTGCGCGCACACAGCAGCGGGGCTCAAGCAAATCCTGCCACTTCCCAGGAACCTCCGGGGCACCGCTCGGCTCTAGCGAGGCGCGTGGCTGACGCCCCTCGTTCCTTCATCCAGGACCCGCCCGCAGGGGGCACCCCACAGTGGCTTCCATTCCTTTTTGACCTGCTCTCCGAAGTCCAGTTGTGCCCAGTCGGTTGCGTCTCTTGCACCGCCAAACGTCTGCGTCTATGAGCCGTCGGAGCCGCACGCCACCGGGGCGCAGTGCAGCGGCACCTCTCTCGGTACCCGCGGCGCTAGCGATTCACGGACCTCAGCGTCCCGACTCATGACATCCACGACGCTCTGCCGCAGGGTCTGTGTGTCCCACTCCACCAGTGATGCGGCCCCAAGGAGAACTGCAGGCTCCATCCCCGGGCTGCGGGTCGATCGTCCCTCCGAACTGCGACACGACACTCTGGAGGGTCCGCCGGGCATCCGCCAGGGTATCTCCCCCCACACACGCGCCGTGCCGTCCTGATAGCCGACGGCGACACAAATGTCCACCCACTTCACTTCTTCCCTTCGATTCGAGACCGGCGACTCCGCCGGCGTCGACGGATCCAACAGCGACACCGACACCGCTCCTGTTCAGCCCTCTCGGGGTGGACCCCATTGCGGCGCCCTTGCCCTTTTGGGTGTTGCTGCCTTGGCGTCAGGTCTGTCCCTAGTCCCCTCAAGGGCCTCCATCCTCTGCTGGAGCTCTCGCAACATCGCGTCCAGTTCGTTGTTCCTCCGTCGCAGGCGAGCGTTTTCCGTCCGCAGCTCCTCGTTTCCCTCACGCGGCGCGTCGGCCTGCCCGCGTCGAGCCTCCTCAGCTCCGCGTTCTCTGCCTCCACGCGGCCCCGGCACGTCTGCTGTCACGCCTGTCACGCCTGGTGGGGCGCTACTGCCACTCCACGAGCAGTAGCTGGTACCCTTAGGCGCCTTCCACTCCTTTGGCGCCGGCTGTCGCTCGCGTCGGTCGTCGTCCGTCTCGGCGAATGTGGACCAGCCGGTCCCCACACTTGATGTAAGGCAGCGCAGCCGCCGCACTCACGACGACCCTCGTCTCGCCGCCCCGTTTCTCCCAGAAGCTGGCGACCTGCTTGCACGGCCAGCCGGCCTTATAGAGTACGTGCGCTCGGCTAAAGGCCGGCGCGGGGCGAGACTGGAGGCAGCAGTTACAGTTCGGGAAACAGTAAAGTTCGGGCGAGCTAAGTTCTGGTGAAGTAAAGTTCGGGCGAAGCTACGTTCTGGTGAAGCAAAGTTTGGGCGCAGCTGAGTTCGGGCGAAGCAGAGTTCGGGCGAAGCAAAGTTCTGGTGAAGCGAAGTTCGGGCGCAGCTGAGTTCGGGCGAAGCAAAGTTCGCACGAAGCTCACTCAGCGCGCTGCTCAGTTCTTTCGGGCGAAGCTAAGTTCTGGTGAAGCAAAGTTCGGGCGCAGCTGAGTTCTGGCGCAGCTGAGTTCGGGCGAAGCTAAGTTCTGGTGAAGCTAAATTCTGGTGAAGCAAAGTTCGGGTTCTGGTGATGTTGAGTTCGGTAGCAAGTTTGGCCTGTTATGGCAAGTTCGGCGCCAGTACCCGGGGGGAAGACCCCCCGGACCCCCCCGACTCCGTTTCCCGGGGTGACCCAAATACCGCGAGATACTGAGAAACTCCGCAAAAAATGCAACTTTCGGGCACATTAGACCCCGAAACGCAACAAACCCCGAAAACAATCTTCGACCGGAAAAGTGTGATAAGCGGGGTTCGAACCCGGGCCGACCGGCCTGAAGGCCGACACCCGCTCACTCTGCCACCCATATGCATTTTGGCAGGGGAAAAAAAAGCTTGCACCGCACTATTATCTAGTCCAAAAACAATGCACTTTTTTCATAGACAAAAGCCGGGTTGGCTCGAATAGAGGCTATTCACATTGCATGTTCATAGGACCTCCAGTCTCGAAAAATTGCCTCTGTGTCCGAGGCGAGGTCCCGACCGTGTATGCCGGTCACCACGAAGCGCGCCTCTTCGGGTGTAAGCGGCGGAGCGAAGTCGGCGTCCTCTGGCGGTGAAGCCGGCATCCCCTAGCCATGCGCACCTAGGCGGGCGCGGAAGCACGCGAGGCCCCCCCCCAGATGCGAGTTCTAGCGCCCTCGCGAGCATCGCCCCCCCCCCCCCCCCCCCATCTTTCCCCCTCCCCCTTTTCGACGTTGATGTTGACTAACGGTTAGGTCGGACCCTTCCCCGGTGAACATCCCATGAAAGTAACAGTGTTGACTTAGACCGATACGGGCTACATGGCAACCCCTGCTCAACATGTATGCACGTGGGGGGCCCAGGGCCACATTCATTGCGAATGTGTTCGTGGTGTCGGTCGCAGAAGTCTTTTGTTTTGGCTAGCCAAAGAGAGAAAAAGAGCGAAAGAGTACGTACAGTAGTGAGTAGAGAAGAGAACGAGTGTAAAAGAAAGGAGGTAGCACGGACTACCAGGCCAGCGGAGACCACCGCAAAAAGAAATTTTCTTTCCCCTACTTCATCCCACAAAACCATCACCAGCAACAACGACCCCCCCCCCCCCCCCCCCCCCCTTCACATACCGCAGCGTCCTGAAAAAGACGCCCTCCTTTCCGGAGGCTCTCTGCACTTCTTAACGAGGGTCGTCCCCCGTGCGCCCGTCCTCCAGCGCAACACGCAGGCTCCCCGCGCACCACTTCATGTCCACGGTGCAGCAGACAGCAGTCGTGGTCGTCGTCGGTTCTTCCGTGACAGTCGTGATACCCGCAGGCTGTGGTGCCCACGCCCTGCTAGGGTCGACCGGTAGAGAGGGCGCGTCTTCTCCCACGCAGGTCGCCTGCATCCGCTCTTCGGCGTCTCTCAGAGCAGAGGCCATGCCAACTGTCATGTTCTTCAGCCCTGCGGTCTTTGCGAGGCGCTCCGCTTCTTCCTTCCGTGCTTCCGTGACATTGGCACAAAGACGACAGCGTGCCGACGTCGCCGACGTCACTGACGACGGGCACGGACCAGTCGCCCTTACACAGGACAGTGCGATGGGTGCGCAGCCCAGTGTCGGCGTCCTCGGCGACGGTCCCTTTCATCTTCTGCGCCGGCACCTTCGCCCATCCTGACGCCTGACGCGCGTCCCCCGTCACCCGTCGTGTGCTCATCCGCCGGGGCGGTCTTTGCACCCTCGTGCCTTCCCTTCGCTAGGCAGAGGCGCCTTCGCTCTCTTCTGGCCCTTCCCACTGCCGAGTATGCCCCTTCAGCACCAGCTACATTAAAGCAGTTGACTGCTCCTGCTGCTTGCCAGCTCTGCCACGACGTTCTTGAGCATTTCCTCCATGCTCGCAGCGTTTCCCCTTGGGCCCAGTTGAGCAGCCAATAAAGCACAGAAACTGTAGTATGTGTCGTTCTAGTCCGGGAACAACAACAAGTCAGGACGAAGAACGGAGCAATCTAACAAACAGTGACATCAGGTAGCCGCTTGAGCGGCGCCGATCCGAGCGCACACAGCAGCGGTGATGCGACGGCAGGATTTGCACTTCAGGACGGGGCTGTCTTACCTACGGGCATATTCCCGGTATCGAACACGATCTGTTTTTCCACTTTTGGAGCTTCCACGAGCTACCCACTGTACCATGGGAGTCATTCGCATCAGTCGATAGCCGTGGGTATTTACCCAACCGATGCCATCTGCACGCAAGTTTGTGCCCCACAGATAGTTACCAAGCCAAAGGAAGACAACATGAGACGTTGCATTGCGATGCTTGCCCTGGCGGCGGCGGCTACTGCGCTGCCCGCTTCGTACATCGAAGCGAACAAGGATCTGCTGTGGAAGAACTTCAAGCAGACGTACGCGAAAAAATATAGCGGTGCTGAGGACTCGAAGAGAATGGCGATCTTTGTTGAAAACATGCTCCTGTCTTCGCAACTTGAGAAGATGAACCCGCAAGCGATGTTCGGCGACTCGCCGTTTGCCGACTTGACAGCGGACGAGTTCAAAGTGTACCACAGCCTCGTCGTGAAGGAGAAGGAGTCGCCTGCACCTATCTACAATGCCAAGCAGTGGGCGGCAGCTGAGCCGGTTGACTGGAGAACGAAGGGTGCCGTGACACAGGTGAAGAACCAAGGACAGTGTGGATCGTGCTGGTCGTTCTCGTCGACGGGTGGTATCGAGGGTCAATGGAAACTGGCTGGCAACACGTTGACCAGTGTTTCTGAACAAGAGCTGGTGTCGTGCGACACGAAGGACTCCGGGTGCAACGGTGGTCTGATGGACAACGCGTTTGAGTGGTTGGTTTCCGCGCACAAGGGAGAGATTGTCACGGAGGCGGCATACCCGTACACGAGCGGCGAGGGTGTTACAGGAACGTGCAAGTACGCATCGTCGATGCAGGTCGGAGCGACGATCACCGGACACAAAGACGTTGCACACAACGAAGATGAGATGGCCACGTGGGTGTCTACCAACGGTCCTCTGTCCATCGCTGTTGACGCGTCGGAGCACTGGCAGACATACAAAGGTGGTATTGTGTCTAACTGCAACGGAAAGACGCTCGACCACGGCGTGTTGATCGTCGGCTTCGCCGCTGACTACTGGATCGTGAAGAACTCGTGGGGATCGACGTGGGGCGAGAGCGGTTACATCAGACTCGCGAGGGGCTCCAACCAGTGCGGCCTCGACAAGTCCCCGTGCCACCCGGTTGTTTAAACGTCGCGCTTCACCAGCAATGACTCAACAAACAAGATACCTAACATGCTGTTCCATGTCTCCAAAAGTCCTTCCCCTCTAAAACGTTACAAGAACACTGCAACCAGATACTCATCGCGTCAGCGATGCCTTTGTTGTCGAATGCCGGAAGTTGTTCCAGTCTACCCACAGGAGACTTGTTCCAACGTTGTTTGCCTTTGCGCAGCACTGCGTGCGCATTTGTGTCTTCTTCTCGCTTCGAAGTAAAGAAGACGCCTGTTTTCGCTCAATACAAGTGCACGATTTGGCTCTCTCGCTTACTAATTTTCAAAGCTGTGGTCTCCCACGTGGCTTAGCTTCCTCTCAGATTCTGCTGTACAAACACGACTAGAGTCGCGTTTGCCCCAGGAGAGTGCCACAGAATACTCAACATGAGGTTCTGTGGCTGAAGTTCTGGCGGTTGAGTGTAGCGGTCATGGTTCACAGACCCCTGTAAATAAAGCCCACACACTTTTGACTGTAAACCACTGAAAGATAGCCCACGGAGTGTATGCGCTGTAGGCTAGATTGACGTTCTGCGCTCGCCGGATGACATGTACAATGCACTCGATGTCGTCGTTTTAGACTCCGCTCGTGGGGACTTCTGGCCCCGGAGCGCCCCGCAGAAGCGCCGGGCATCAACTGTCCGGGACGGCACCACTAGTCATTACTGTCACTTTGTCCCTGCAGCTATCCAAGCTCCAATATGGTAAGCGGGCGGCAGAAAGCCAGAGGTGCGGTGGCCGCGTGCGCGACGGATGTCGTATGACAGTTGTCAAAGAGAAATACCGCGGCATCAGCGCAGTCGTCAGTTGCACTTTGCCCGAATTTCCAACCTCCACAAGGTATCGAGAGGCAGGTGGGTTCTGCTCCGCTGAAACACACGTCCCCAACCTGCTTTGTCACAGTTTCCAGCACATGGTCGGGCAGATATCCGACGTCAACAAAGCGTGTTGCAAGTTTTAAAATAATTGATCTGCACCGCACGACAAGTCGGTGCAAACCTGCAAGAGCTTCTGCCCTATCAGCTTTTGACGGTACCGGGTAGGTATATATAGATATACGGCGTGGCTTATCTCGCCATTCAGACTTTCCTGATTGGAGTGTGTGTTTGCACTGCAAAATCGGAGATCAAACAAAGCGACTTCAACAGGGTTGCCTTCAGTGTACAACATGCGCTACTGTGATGTAGATGAGTTATGGGGCTCACGCACCATCTCATTTACAGGCCTCTCAAGCTCTGCACACATGCAACCTATATAGTGCGTTGCTCAGGGTAGTCGAAGGCCTGCCAATCACACTAATGCAACAATTTATAGTCTATATAGGTGGGTCCTTCGCTCAGCACAGTGAACAATTTCTGAGGTACTGTTGTAAATTTTCACCAGATAAGAACAGTTGAGGAACTATGCCGCGTGCAGCCGCCAAGAAGCGTAACGAGAAGAAGCCCCCTGTTGTCGAACGTCTCAATGAGTTGCTAAAGTGCGACAATGATCAACTGCTTCGAACGGTAGGCACTTCGTGGCGTCTGGGCGATGGTGAAGTGGCGGACCTGCAGAAGCACATTGACATCCTCGAGGCGTGGACCGCGCGCATGGACCGTGAACTGGTGTCTGGTCAGCACCAAGCCGTGCATGCTCTGGCTATGGTTGGCATGCCGCTGCTGAGTGCTTTTGCGGGGCCCGCTGTGTTGGAGACTAATGTCCCGGCCTCGTTTGAAAAGTGGTGCAACAAACACGTCTCCTGCAAAGAGACAACCGGCACCGCAGAAGGTTTGGCTTACGCGGACATTCTCTCGCTCCTGGTCGAACTCCTGCAAGTCACGGAAATCGCGGAAGATATGCACCTGAAGGTGAACGACGTCCTGTACCGCGTACTCTGCAGCAAAACCACGAGTCGCGTCATCAACGCACAGAGAAACGCTGCAGAATGCCTCCTTGGAGCCACGCTAGCGCTCCCTGGATCCAGCGAAAAGCAGAACGTTGACATTGAAAAGATCCTGAACGTCTACGGGCGGACGACAGACCTTCCTCTGAAGGAGACACTTACCTGCTTCCTACGCTCTGTCTTGTTCTCGAGCCGATTTGCGCACCTCTTGAGCTCGTCCGACAAGAAAACCGCGACCGAGTTCTTTAAGAAGAAGATCCTCGGAGGAGACGCGAAGCTTCTGGCCTCGTTCATGGCGTCCGCCAAAAGCGAAATGGGCTACGTCAACTTCGCTCTCGAGCTCAACACGCGCTCCAGAGATATGAAGCTGGGCACGGGCTTGTTCAACGTCTTGCGCTGCTCAGAGTGGTCCTCAGCTGGTGCGATTTGCAAAGCTGCCGACCACAAGTCTGCGCTGACTGAAAGTAAGTGCCTGCATGTTTACGCTTCTCCTTCGTACTTCACGTACCAACTCCCGGAAGAGCAAAGCTGGCAGAACGTCCCTTACGCGTCTATTGAAGATCTCCGCATGCCGAAGGAAGACGGGCGTGTCAGAGTCAAAGTAGGTCTGGCCACAGGGGCTGTTTTATCCTTTACGCCAGCAGCGGAGACCGATGAAGACGTGAAGGATGCCCAGCAGTGGGTTACGTATGTTGGAAAATGCGCCGACGCATGCGATGAAGAGTCACCGACCAAATCGGCCCGAGCTTCATCACTGGCATCAAGACTGCATCTTGCCGACAACGACGGAGACAGCACGCAGATGGGCAAGCCGGCAAGCCACCCTCCTCCTGCTACGAAAGCCCCGTCCGAAAAACCAAAGGAAATGCAGCCGACATCCGGAAACCAGAACAGCACGAAGCCCGCAAAGCGCGCGTTTTCTCCATCCACATCACCCATGAACTTCGCAGCCGACGATGATTTGCTGAACAACACAGGCGCGCAAAAGCGGCCGTTTCCGTCGGGGCCGTCGAAACTCGGGGCTTCGGATTTGTTCGACCTGGAGAGCCCGTCACCAAGGCGGTTCACCAGTGCAAAAAGGGCAAAGCAGGGTGATGGGAGCCGGATTCCTCGTGGCGGTGCTGTCAACGAACAACCCAAGTTGGTGTTCCCAGTCGGAGTGAAGACGACAGTCCGTCCGTCCGGGGGCAAGTGGGAACCACCAGAGACGTTGTTGCTGGGGAAGGCATGGTTGGAGGAGGGGGATTCGAGCGATGAGGAGGATGCAGAGCTGGAGTTGGAACAGATGCAGCGGGCGGTATGTGAGTCGATGGGGGACAAGAAGGAAGAAGCTGCGCAGGCAGAGATCAATGCAGTGGTCATCGACGTGCAAGCTGCGGTCGATGCTTGCAAAAAGAACGAGTTCGACAATCCGCGGGAGACGCTCTGCGCGCAACTGGACTCGTTGAAGGAGCAGGTACGCATGGAAGAAGAAGCGTTGCCCGAAACGAAGGCAAAGGAGAAGCAGCTGACACGTGATGTGAAGGCGCTGCACGTAAAGTTCATTCAGCAGGCGCGCGTTGCCAAAAAGGAGTACGGTGACCTCAGAGCAGATTTGGACGACGTGTCGCCTGCTGCGCACGAGCTAAGCGAGCAGATTCTCAGCAACATTGACACCATGGTCAGCAGAGGCTTCGAAGTGCTTCAGAAGAAGGTCTGCGTGGGGTCGCGGGCTTGCTTTCCCTCTTTCTTTTTGAGTATGAAGACGATCATCATCGCCACTCTGGGGAAGTTGTGACATCATTTTGCAACATGGTGGCAAACGGTGACAGTTAGTAGAACAGGTGGTCCCTACCGAGGTGTGGCGGAGTAAGCCGGATGGTAAACTTCCCCCGAGAGCTCCTCACACCCTTCGAGAGAAGTCTCTGCGCAACTCGTCGTTAAAACAACAACCCAACACACACAGTGGAAGAAGAAACAAGACAAGAGTGAAGCCGCATTTAAAATGTTCAACGTGATCACGACACAGTTTGCTGCGGGGACAGGCATGCAAAGGGTTTGAGCGACCGACAACGTCCAAAACGACTCTCCCCAGGCAACGGTCGTGAAGTTCGTGACACCACGCGCTTCGGCGAAGAGTCTTACAAACCCGAAATTTGTGAAACTTGAGCGTACACGGTCGGTTCAAAAAGCAATGTCTGCTATACCTTTCGAGGTATACACGAAACCTCTGTTGTTACCTTTTCACTAGATACGGGATGCTCTACTTTTGCTTTCGTTGCCGTTTTTCACCAGGATTTAGCCCTCCCTCTGACGAACTTGCTCCTGTTGCACACAGGGGTGTTGCATCTACAGGGGGCTCTACGCTTGTGGTGGAGGATAAACACTCCACTGAGTGCTGCTGACCAGTGGTGGTAACCCCCGGCATATATGAAGCTGTCGACAGGGCCCGGGAGGATCGGGATTCCCGCAGAAAGTGCAGTTTCAGCACTTCCCACCTCGGGTGCCGTACCACTCCGGAGTTCGTATGTCAGAGTTTATTCTCCCTGTCTCGTCCCCCACGTACCCTACCTCTCTCTCAGTCCGTGTTAAGAACTCCCGCACTCCCGCTTGTTTTCAGGTTCCCTATTTTTACACCCGCGCACATGTGTGCCTCGAGAATTCATGGTAGTCGGCTGTGTAAGTTGAATCTCAGCACAGCAGGATGCCAGTTTTCTCTGTGTTCTGTTCAATCGAATGGGGGGGAGATGGAAGAAATCGCGGGAAAGAACAAACATAGAAAAACTCTAAAAAAATATGAAAGGGGCGAGCAGGCTCCAAGTGGAGTGCTGCGTGAACACCGCTCTGTATCCATTCAATGTTCTCACCTTTGTATTCTCTTCTTTTCACCTAGACTAGACTGTTCATCGTCGGGTTCTTTCCTCTCCTTTCTCCCCAGTGTCCCCACCCCTTTAGCCAACTCCTGCTGCCAAGAAAGGCGTGAGTAGAGCGGAGGCACCTTTCCACTTCTCCACATATGTTACTTGGGAAACGGAAATATCGGGTGAAATGAAAAACCCGGAACCAAAACTGTGCCGTGTGTGAAGAGGCTGACCTCGGATCACCCCAGACCGGGTATTTTGATTAAGATTAATGCCAAATTGCCCGGGAAAGCCCCCACCGGGTACCGCCAGCGGTGCCACCTTCTCTCTTTTTTCTTCCTACCCATTCCCCGTTTTACTAGATGCCTTTCTTTTCTCCTCCGTCCTCTCATGACAGTTAGACATTTTGTTTTCACACATAGCGAGAAAAAAACATAGAAACTGCTCGACCATTGCATTTTACTGTGTTTTGAAGGCAGCGCTAGCAGGTAACTCTTTTCACAGACGTGTGCACTGAAAGAGGAAAACACTGAGGCGATTGGGCCCTGCAAGAGTGGAAGACGAGTCTTCGCTGGCCAGCCCAGTCGTCGAATGCCAGAATCTTTCAGATATGTCTTGTGACTCTCCTCAATTAGACATCGGGGGACGTGAAGCCTTTTTCGAGTATCCATATGAATGTCTCTATTCGAGCCAACCCGACTGTTACATAGTGAAAATGTGTATTGTTGGATTGGATAGCTGTGCGGAGCTAGCATTTGTTTCCCCCTCCAAAATGCATAGGAATGGCAGAGTGACCAGGCGTGCCGTGAGGCCGGGAGGCTTTTCCGGTCGATTTTTTTCGTCGTATAAGATCGCAGATCTTAGAAGATTAATATCCGACGAAAACACTTGTACCAGGTTAAATAACCCCGTCGCTATCCCGAAAAATATCCCGAAAAATCGTAACTTCACTTTTCGGGGTCTAATGTGCCCGAAAATTGCCACTACACCCCCGAAATTAGTGTGGTGTTCGTTTGCATGCAAATGACTCCCCACTAACGCAACAACAAGACGAAAATTGCGTTTTGTTGCGAAACTTGTCAGCTCGCTCGCGGTTCTTGAGTCGGGGGGTCCGGGGAGGCCCTGAACACGAAACTAAGATTTTCCCCCCGGGTACTGGCGCCGAACTTGCCACCACACCCCCGCCAACTTTACTGTTACCAGAACTTTAGCTGCTGCCCCTAGTCTCGCCTTGCGCCGGTCTTTATCATGCTCATCTAATTTTCCGCCTCGTGCGTTCGGGTACCTTATTTTGTTCCTGGCCTCCCATGACACTGTGGCCCTGTCCTTGACACATGCAGGTGTGAAACCGGCTGCCCAGGCTTCTGACAACCGGTTCTAGAAGGCGACGCGAACATGTTACGGTTCCCAATCGCCGTCCTCGTGAAGATTCTATAGAAAGCAGATAAGGCGTGATAATCTCGAAGACCGTCACCTATGAATGCAGTTACTTTACAAATTCGTGTCGCAATGTACTCAACGACGGGTAGTGTTTCGGATTGTTGTATGCGGCCGTCTGCTTGGTCGTATTGTGGCACGTTTGCGTCCGGCTTTGCTCCCGTGGTGCTTCTATGCGCGCCTTAGCAGCACGGAAAGAAGTGAGGAGACCGGAAACTCCCCGAGATGGTCCCTGCACCTAACTTGTCTCTCTCTTCATTAACCAACGCTTGTTAAGACACCCCCAAAGGTTTTCTGCTGCAAGTCCACCGTAGCGCGTGACTTTCTCTTCAAGGGACGAAAATAGTCCGACATTCAAGTCGTCCGTCAACACCACACTCCTCATCATTTAGGAAGCATTTCCGTTGGGCTTGCACAAGCGTGGAATAGCAAAGAAGAAAAGGACTGATGCGGAAGGAGCTCGTCTCCGTGTGGTACTCGGGAACTTCACAGCTGAGCGAGGTGGCCGTCGGGCCATTGGGTGCAAGAGGAGAACAGAGCGTGCTGAACGAGATCGACGAGGCTGGGTTTGCCCTGGTGAGGGGGTGCCAGATCTTGCGGTCTTGGTGGCAGACGGCCTGCGGGGGTAACCCCGAGCAGGCCGTGGAGGCAGTGAATGCCGAGGAATTACTGACAAGCGTTTTGGCGCCAGTGGTGAATGGCGCCTCCTCATTTGCCTCTCGTTCCTTGACTGCTGAAGGGCACAGAGAATGCACTCGTTCAGAAGATGGAACAGCGTCCGCACTTCGGCGCTCCTTCCTTTTCAGGTCACGAATTATCCGCACCCCTGCTCCTGGTAGCTTTGGTACAGTGGTGCACAGAGACCTTGACGAAGTTGCTGTGGCGAACTATACCCGCGAGCTGCACCTGGAGACCAGCGGACAAGATGCCACTCGGAAAGTTCGGTTCATCAATGCCTGGGTTCCTCTTTCGCCTATTCCTGGGCCTGTAAACTCTCTGGGATTCATCCGACCTGGCACTGTCGACAGGTCTTGCGTGACCGGTTTTCGTGGGTTGGAAACCGATCGGACCAGTCTCACCCCCGACGAGAAAAACGAGTGGCTGTATTGCGCAGACCTCGCTCCTGGCGACATTTTGTTCTTCGACTCACACCGCGTCTTTCATGCTTCGTTATCCGCTGCACCTTCCAATCCGCACCCGAGCCAGAACACCGAGCGCTACAGCGTCGACATCCGGTTCACGATCGTGGATAGTTGACATTAACCTGGCCTCGAGGCAGTTATGGGTTCCTCCTGCTTCGAGGTAGTGTCTTTCTACAACACAGCCACCCGACGGTCCTCATCATCGTGAACACCTGCTCAGAGATGGCGCTGGCACCGTCATTTATTGGCCGATGGAGTCTAGCAGCTTCTAGCCACTGCGTTCCGATTCTTGCTTGTATCTGGTGCATCACGAATACTGCCCTCGCGCCGTTCAGACCACTTTTGACCCGCTTGCGTCTGAGCCTAGTGGCACACGATTGGAATAGCTGCATACGATTGCCGCGGGTGACAACTTGTGACATCTTCGGATTAAGTCAAGCGAATAAAAAAGCCTACAAAACCCTCGGCTACACTATGAACGAATGTTGCCCACAGGTCAAAATCACCCGACAGGTGCCTCGTCCATAACAGCCTGCACCGCATGTAGGTAACAGGGGTCACTGGTAGCTGGGAAGTACAATGTCGGGAGATCCGGGCGGTGCGTCGACAGGGAAGAAGAGGAAGTTGTCGGAGATGACCGACGACAACCTCAAAGAAGAGCTCGCCTTGGTAGCCTGGCAGTTCGAGATGTTGCAAAAGAAGAAGGCAGCCATTGAAGGCGTGATGAAGTTAAGGCAAGACCGGGCAGCGTCGGTAAGGGAGCGAGCCTTGCTGGCAAAGGATTGGGGAACCGGGTTCGGGTGGGACGCAGAGGTGGCTTCGGGACTGCAAGTCATGGGGCACTCCGCATTCCGGCCTCTGCAAAGGGAAACGATCAACGCACTGCTCCAAGGACACGATGCGTTTTCGGTCATGCCGACGGGTGCCGGGAAGTCACTGACGTTCCAGCTCCCTGCGTTGTTGTGGTCACAGAGGGCGAAGTCGTGCGTTTGCGTCATATCACCGCTGCTTGCGCTCATGAGCGATCAAATCAGGTCGTTGCGGGAGAAGGGAATCGAAGCGGAAATGCTCGCATCGACGACAGCAAAAGCGGACAAGAAGGATATCCTCGATTCCGTGGCAGAGGGCCGTCTCCCCATCGTGTATACCACACCCGAGTTCCTCACCAAGACGAAGACGCTAATGGCGAAGCTGCAGAAAGCGTACAACGCGGGTCGGCTCAAGCTCTTTGTGATCGACGAGGCGCACTGCTGCTCACTATGGGGCCACGATTTCCGACCGGATTACCTGAAACTGTCCCTCTTACGACAATCGTTCCCGAAGGTCCCCATACTCGGTATGTTCCCGTTTGAATAATGTAAGGTAGACTGGCAATCCAAGGCGCACAGTCTCTACTCTATATTCGGAATCGCGAACCTTGATACTTGGCCATAACGAGGCGCACCGTCAAAGAAATTGCTGCAACCTCACCCAGCTTGATACTACCCTTTTGCGGTTTCCTGGCGTATTGTCAAACAAACGAAACCATCAGCGCTGACTGCAACAGCAACAGAAGCATGTCGGCAGGACGTGACGAAGAACCTGGGACTGAAAGACTGCCTACAGTTCAAGGGACACTACAATCGCGCAAACCTCGACTACCGCGTCATCGGAAAGGGGACCAAAAAGGGTGAAGACGTCGAGTGGATTGTCAGCTACATCCGGCAGAAGTGGCCCAACCGTGAAGCCGGGCTTGTGTATGTACTCAGCTGTAACGACGCAGATTCGCTTGGCACGAGTTTGAACGCAAAAGGCATTCCGTCAGCGGCGTACCATGGGCAGAAGATGCCCGACGAAAGGGAAAAGGCGTATGCGGACTGGGTCCAAGGAAAAGTGCGTGTGGTCGTAGCCACTATCGCTTTCGGAATGGGCATCGATAAACAGGACGTCCGCTTTGTCATCCATCACAGCGTGCCGAAATCCGTGGAGAACTATTATCAAGAGTCTGGCAGAGCCGGCAGGGACGGGAAGCCTGCAGATTGCATCGCGTTGTACAAGCCTGGCGATCTGACCCGGCTCTCATGCCTCATCGCGGAGAGCCCCAATAGAGAAAGAAATCTGTCCAGGCTATACGAATTAGGTGGCTACATGGATCCGGCTGTCCCAGAGTGCAGGCGCAAAGCAATGGCGAGTTACTTCGGCGACGACTGGAAACCCAGTGACTGTGACGGGAAATGCGATTGCTGCCGAGAAAAAAGTGCGGGGCCTGCAGTGTCTTGCTTAACACTGGCAGCACATGTCATCAGTATTGTGCAAAAGTGTCCGAAGGACCAAAAGCTGACTGTGGTTAAGCTGGTCGACGCCTTGGCAAGTGACTCGGTGGCATCGAAGGCGATACGCGCCGACCGACCGGCACCACTCAAGAAGGCGCGACCGGCCCCTGGGCTTGCAGAGCGTGTCGTCGCGAAGCTGCTGGCCCTCGGCTACTTTGCGGAAGACTTTGGGTTCACTCCGCACGGCTGCAACAGCTACCTCGTCCCCGGTCCGAACATCGATCAGCCAGCTCCTGTCATCTCGCTTCGGCCGCTGCTGACAATCTGAATTGAGCAGGTCCGTCTTGCTTCGAAGCTGTTGTCACGACAGCAGGACGACAATACGAACCTGGCGATGAGAGGTGCCGACGGTGGTGAATAGGCTGTACCCTATCCCCGAACAACGTGACAGCAAATTCGTTGATGCTGACCGTTTTCCTCGTTACATGCTGTGCTTGACTGTTGTTGTATCCAAGTGACAAGTTCGCTGAACGGTTATGAGCCATTCAGCTATTCAGCTGTATGACAAGTGCCGTTTTAGCAGTTATTGAACCTATAGTGTCTGAGGTCACCCGTCCGTCATAAAAGATACAGTCTAAAAGAGGTTTTGATTGTAATCTATCCCAGTTGCGCTGCTGCAGCGCTCTTAGAAGAACTGCCCACCGCTAGCTCACCAAGTTCTGTTGCCGCGTATCCAACTTGTATCCTCATTACTTTTGCTTGGGCACGACGACGCGACTGCATTTCGATGTAACAAGCTCAGTGCGAGCAAATCTTCCCAAAGCACCTGTTGTGGTGCAGCAAGCTACCACCCAAGTTTCGTAGTCGTGGCCATACGACCAAGTTTCACATCTCTTCTCGGCCTGTGCAATGACAAGAAACCCATTGCAAACATGAATCGAGAGTTCGGATACCTTCAACAGACGGGTACTTTCGAAAGATTTTCCGAGTCTAGACTAGAAGTTCGGTACATTTGAAATTCTCAAGTTCAGCTCTGTAGCGAGCTCCCGCTTTTCTGGAAAAACCATAGGGCCCCCCTATCCAGGACATTCTTCACCGCATTTTTGGGGCGATTTATTGAGTCCATTTTTCTGGGGTACCCTGAGACGTTTACTCAAAAGAAGGTCATTTTTTTTTGTCAGGCCACCCAGTGCTCCCGCTAACCTCACTTTTGGTGAGGAATTCCAAAACCTGCTTTTGGACTCTTTTTTTTTTGTGCCTCCAATTTTTTTTCCCCCGTGCTGCACAGGTTATTAGCTTCGTTTCTGCCTTGGTTTCTCGACCAACTTTCTGAGACCGAGAAGCTTTTCTCCAGGGGAGCACCTGAATCTTTCAAGGGGGGTCCGGGGGGGTCTGCCCCCCGGCGAACGGTACGGTACAGGTGGAGAAGGTTTGCACTTCTCAGTCTGTTTGTCACAATAAACACTGCACATTCCTGAAGGCAACAGCCCATTTCAAATTCAACCACCACTCAATACTGTGTGCTGGTAAATCATTGCCCGAGTAGATGCAGACCAGAGATCACAAGGCACTTGTGTCGACTCGAAGAGAATCTGTCAAGAAATCCGGGGCTGCTTCTGAGCCTCGACTCTCTGGCTCCAGCCCCCAACTTCTACCCGCCAGCCCACCATGCCCAGCAGAGGGTAGACCGTGATGCAGTGCTTTGGCTACACGATACCACCAATGGGAAAAAGGTGAGGAATTCCTCATGAGGAATTCCTCACCCTCTTTTTTCGAGCCTCTTTTTTTTTGAGGAATTCCTCGCACTTTTTTGTTAGCGGGAGCACTGAGGCCACCTGACCAGGGAAGTAGCTTGAGCTCTGAGCCCCACGTAAAATCCTACCAAATGTTGTACACATACCCACCACCACCACTGCCCACCGCACCACCCACCCACTGAGCTACCTCCACGACCTCCCACCACACCACCCACCACCGCTGCCCACCCACGACACCACCGGCCGCTGGCTATAACTATAGTTTTTTCGAGACTGGAGGTCCTATGAACATGCAATGTGAATAGCCTCTATTCGAGCCAACCCGGCTTTTAATGTTGCGAAAGTGTATAGTTTTTGGACTAGATAATAGTGCGGAGCAAGCTTTTTTTTACCCTTCCGAAAGGTATGCGGGTGGCAGAGTGACCGGGTGTCGGCCTCCAGGCCGGTAGGCCCGGGTTCGAACCCCGCCCATGACATTTTCCCGGTCGAAGATAGTTTTCGAGGTTTGTTGCGTTTCGGGGTCTAATGTGCCCGAAAGTTGCGTTTTTTGCGGAGTTTCTCAGTATCTCGCGGTATTTGGCTACCCCGGGTACTGGCGCCGAACTTGCCACCAGAACCCGAACTTTGCTTCGCCCGAACTTTGCTTCCCCCAGAACTTTGTATCGCCCGAACTTAGCTTCGCCCGAACTTTGCTTCACCAGAACTTTGCTTCATCCGAACTTAGCTTCGCCCGAACTTTGCTTCGCCCGAACTTTGTTTCGCCCGAACTTAGCTTCACCAGAACTTTGCTTCACCCGAACTTAGCTTCGCCCGAACTTTGCTTCACCCGAACTTTGCTTCGCCCGAACTTTGCTTCACCAGAACTTTGCTTCACCCGAACTTAGCTTCGCCCGGACTTTGTTTCGCCCGAACTTAGCTTCGCCCGAACTTTGCTTCGCCCAAACTTTGTATCGCCCGAACTTAGCTTCGCCCGAACTTTGCTTCACCAGAACTTTGCTTCATCCGAACTTAGCTTCGCCCGAACTTTGCTTCGCCCGAACTTAGCTTCACCAGAACTTTGCTTCACCCGAACTTAGCTTCGCCCGAACTTTGCTTCACCCGAACTTTGCTTCGCCCGAACTTTGCTTCACCAGAACTTTGCTTTACCCGAACTTAGCTTCGCCCGAACTTTGCTTCGCCCAAACTTTGCTTCACCAGAACTTTGCTTCACCCGAACTTAGCTTCGCCCGGACTTTGTTTCGCCCGAACTTAGCTTCGCCCGAACTTTGCTTCACCAGAACTTAGCTTCGCCCGAACTTTGCTTCGCCCGAACTTTGTTTCGCCCGAACTTAGCTTCACCAGAACTTTGCTTCACCCGAACTTAGCTTCGCCCGAACTTTGCTTCACCAGAACTTAGCTTCACCAGAACTTTGCTCACCCGAACTTAGCTTCGCCCAAACTTTGCTTCACCAGAACTTTGCTCACACCGAACTTTGTTTCGCCCGAACTTTGTTTCGCCCGAACTTAGCTTCACCATAACTTTGCTTCACCAGAACTTAGCATTGCCCGAACTTAGCTTCGCCCGAACTTTGCTGTTCCCCGAACTTTAACTGCTGCCTCCAGTCTCGCCACGCGCCGGCCTTAGCCGAGCGCACGTACTTTTTTTTTGGATGTTGTATGGGGTTAACATCGGGTATATGAAGCTACTTCTCTGCACCTGACAGGCCCGACATGAGCTGGACTTTCCAGACCTCGCAAGCGTCCAGGAATCGACCGGCAGGGCTTTCTGAGAATCGGCGATCAAAAGTCCCGCGCACCCCGTTCTTATCCGTGCCCATGCAGGGTTATGGGGGTTTGCTGCGTTCAAAACTCAACTCGCGTCTCAGCCAAGTTTTTTCTTTTGCTGAAAAACGGATCCGGCGCTTCCTTTGTTTGTGCGCACTTACGAACCAGCAAAACCGCCCCGGTCCGCCCGGGTATGGACCCCGAACTTGCCAGCACACGCCGAACTCCCCCGCGTACGTACCCCGAGCTTAGCATCAGGAAATCTGATCTGAGAAATCCACGGCACCCGTACATTTGAACAGGTCTTGTGATTTTTCCCCGCAAGGAACCAGAACCCACAAAGCAAACACGGAACGATGCGCATCCTCGACCGCTTGCTGGCGAACACGAAGAAGAAGAAAACACGGCTCAGCCGAGCCGGTTTACGCGAGGAAGATGTGTCGTTTGTTGTCGACATGCGAGTCAAGACCAACGACGCAGGGCTGGAACGTGCGTACGGCCCGAGTGAACTTGTCATCACTCCGCACGGCTGCTACGTGCACCGCAACGATGACTTAGAAGAAATTCTGACCGTCCCCTGGCTCCAGGTCGTCCGCGCCGAAGCAAACGATATAGAACTCAGCCTCGTGTTCCAGCCGTCAAGTTCAGACCTCAACAGCGGCGAAGATGCAGGACCCCACTCGAGCAGGAGTGGACACATTGCGCGCAGTTCTCTGAGCAAACCACACTCCACTTGCCTTGCCCAAGTCAACAGCCGCACCCAAACTCGTATTTGTTGCGAGCAAGTCTCGTCTCCTGAAATCTGCGAGTGCAAATGCATGACCCATCGTCCGACTTGCTCTGCCGGCCAGAGTGGGCACAACTCATGTCGCAGGCAGGTCCAGGCAACGTTCCGAGTTTTGCACGTGGCTACCGAAGTAGCGCCTTGCTATGTTCCCGTTGCTGCAGCGCAAGCGCATCACCGGTGCGTGAAGCTGGTCAACACCATGCTTGACAACTGTGCGTCTGTCCTCCATGCTAAACGCGGCATGTACGACACTGCACAAATGTACCCAGAAAAGATGGCCTTCACCACGAGCCTACTACCATCGTCAGAGCTCGGCAAAACGGAGTCCCACACAGCAGCGACACGCTCTTGCCAATTGGGGAGCACCGAAACCACGACAGTTTCAGTATTGCACGGCAAACTTGCCCCTGTCCTAATCGACACTCGCCAAGCAGGCAGCGCAGAAGCAGGAGGGAGAGGCGATGTACCCGCGACCTTGCACGTGAACCCGGAGCTCGTCGATTTGCAGAGAGTAGTAGAGCTTGAAGACGACAACAATGCATACAACGTTGTGCAACCGCATGCAGAGTTCGACGGCAACCGAGTAGACGACGTCAGCAATGACAGAGCACACCGCGCAGGAACACAAGAGCTTGACCGCGACGCCCTTGATGGGACCGAGTGTACTGAATACAATATCCTTCGTGCTCAGGCCGTGCGGCACACCGTACCTGATCGCAGGAACCGCGCTGAAAGTCAGGAAGGCAGAATGTGCCTTCCGGACACGTCCCACAGCAGGAGGATGACAAAGCATGACGAGCATACCGAAGGCAACAGTGGGCAACCCCACGAGCAGCAGGACAACTCAGAGCCAACACACCACGACGCACCAAGGCTCGGGCATTGCCCACACCAACAGAGAACGCTACACAAGACAGGCGTTCGTTCGGAGGTCACACTGCTCAGACATTCAAGACAAGACGTGCTGGCCTGGTACCGGCAGCAGCACAAGGAAAGCGAGGAGGCGGCGGTTCAGTGTATCGTCGATGAGCTGCTCAAGGAAAAGAGGGCGAACGATCCGGACTACATTGATTTGCAGTGCTCACGATTAGTGGAACTGGCTGAAAGTGCAGCCGAAGCTAAGGCAGAGTGGGACGTCTTGTCTTTGAGCATTGACACAAAGAGCAAAGAAGCACATTATTGGTGGTCGAATAGTCGGCGGCTGAGGTACCTCATATGGCTCGTTACGCGAGGCGCCCACACAGAACCCGTGTCGGGCCCAGCAGCCCAAACGGCTCAAAACGAAAGCGAAAGAGTTGAGGAGCTGCTGCAAACCCACCAAAACATGCCTCCAGCACAGCTGCCTGCCACGAGCGCGCTGAGTCAATCAGACCCTACCGCACAAACACGCAGCATACTTGATGGGAACTGCTCCATAACTCGTACCGGCACACGGTGCACAGCACAAGTGGACGACGTCTCCTCTCCTTGCCATGCCCTAGCCCCCACGCATAGCGGGGGCTCACCTCCCTTTTCCCACCTGACGTTCTCAGGCAGCGGCATGGACGATGATCTTCTGCGCCATTTATCGACGCTGCTCCTTCTCCCGGGGTCATTGCCCTCTCTCACGTCCATTGACTTGTCTGCCAACCCGTTCACAGACGAGGCCCTGCACCACTTCGCGACGACTTTGCTTCACGAAAGCGACCCATGCCCGAACCTTCAGACGTTGGACCTGCGAGCCTGTGTTATGCTTACAGCTGCCTCCGGGCACACACTGTTACACATGGCCTCTCGTTGCTTATCCATCGTACGCATTTTCGCACCCAGCAATGCTTTGGAACCCGTAGTGAACGATGCATTGAGCAAAACCCTGTTTTTAAACAGCATGGCGACTGCATTGCGCTGTAAAGAAAAGCGTTGTGCACTACCGAATGTACTTCGGCAGTGTACCATACACTCTTCGCAGAATCCTGTTTTCGAACAGTCAGATGATGCTGTGCCAAGGGAGAACACATTTTCCAGTTAGTGCACGGCGAACTTTTCACAACCATTTTCTTCATTGCGAGCTTGTGTCCATAGCAGCAGTGTTCTAGGCGGTATAACTCCTGCTAGTCTTCACGCTTTTTTGTTTTCAAAAACAATTCCAGGATGTGACCTCCCCAGCTTCCGCTGAGGGAAGCCCTGTGTGTCTTGAACCCTTTTGCCTTTTGATATGAGGCACCAAAGAGAAGTTCCCACAGCCAGAACATCACCCGCGGACAGGCAGAGAGCGGCAATTCGTGGCTCTCCACCACACTGAGCTCCAAGCTATTCGAGTGAAGATTCTGGAACACACAAAATCCATCGGCACATACGAAAGGAGGAAACTTGTTGTCAGCAAATCTAAACTATACTAAATCAGGAAACCTTCGAATCCTCTTCCCACTAAGAGTAAAAAGTAGATGCGAATCGCAGTGTGACTGCTCATGCAGAGTCGTCAAGTTCTGTATCAGGCGCACCAGCAAACACGTTCTTTTACCCTTGCCGCTCTACGGCAGCGGAGTGTCTAGTCGAAAGTATGAGAGCAGCGAAGTACCTTGTCGGGCAGCGGAAATGCGGAAGCGAAGATGCTTTGATGAATGAGGCAGCAGCAAAGGTCGGGGCAGGTATGAGGGACTCGCCGCAAGTTAGTCGAGGTGGTGCGAATCAAAACAAGGCATCTCTATGTAAACCTCGCGGGATGGACACCAAGGGCAGACCGGACGTCAGGAAGCGGGAACGCCTGGTGAAAAGACGAGTTAGCACTCAAAGCCCCCGCAATTTTAATCCTTCGGGAAACGATCTCACACGCCTTTCGGTCCCCAAACCTTCATCCAGCAACCGCGTGGGACTCCACTCGTCGTCGTCGAAAACACGACCGGGACCAATCCCAAGGCGTGACAAAAAGAGTTGCGCTAGGCAGATTCAACAGGGGAGAACCAGCTCAAACGAGAGCAATAGAGATCCGAAGACGAGGGCGCAATACCAGCCGGTGAAAGAGACCATCGTGGCCGCAAACCGGGCTGAAGATTGCATGCGGCGTGGCAGTTGGGAGCAAAAAGACGATGATGGTGCCACTGGCCAGACCTATGGTTACGAAGGCGACACACATGCTTCGCTCTTGTCTCGTGGGAGAGACTATGCGGAAGATGCTGGTGCCGATGCCATAAGAACGTGTTCTGTTGCCGGACATGCAACAGACACTGGCAAGAGAAATAATTGTGGCCGACCACCATTTAACCCGCACCCTTTGTCAGACCTGGGGACGAGCCGTCGCGCTAGTGCAGGCGATCAAGGGAAGTTGAGCGACGAAGGCAGGAGAATTGACCAAGGCAAGCAACGCAGGGTCTCTCGCTCAGGGAAGAAAGACATTTCCCTTCTTCACCCGCCACGAGGCGGCAACACGGCAATGAAAAGCAAAGCCGGGCGGCCACTTATCGGAGTCGACCTGGGCCTCACCGAGCAGGAAGCAGTGTCCTTCTGGCAGCTCGTGTTCCTGGCTTTGAACCATTGCACCTCTGCGCAACCCGAAGTTGAGACACCGGATGCCCCGAAAAAGCTGAGCATCGACGACTGGCATCTTCATCAACAGTCTTCCGCTCATCCACCGCAGGAAACAGAACTAGGCGGTGGAAAGCATCGCAGTCGGGTTTCCATCTCAGAATCCCTTAAGAGCTCACCTGCAGTCGATGCAAATGCAAAGTTACCGGTATCAGCTCAGGCTGCCGAACAATTTTGCAGCTCCGTAAACAGCAATAATGCGATTACCCGCAGGCGGTCGAGTGCTGTGCGGAAACGCGGAACCACAGCCTGTTCGCCACCTTCTGAAGCCGAACCTTGGACGCCTGTGCAGCGCCGCATTGCCGAGACCGATTCACGCCAGGACTGGAACAGCAGAGGGCATGCTCCGAACCAGCACGAACACCCAGCAAAGCCGCAGTTAGACGCCGAGGGTACGCTATCAGAGTTCGAGGGGTGGGACGCCTTTGGTGACTTGGACGGGTCGACTGCTCTGCAGTTTGTCTGTGCGGATGATCATCGACAGGAACGTCATCAGAGCCGACCGACTAGGCGAGTGTCCCTCCATGCACAGTTGAAGAAAAGAAAGGAATCGCTATTCACCATCAGAGAGCAAGCCAGCAGTCGTTTGCCACGAAGAGAGTCGAGGAGAGAGTTGATGGCAGCACCAGCTAAGGCAGGAACCGTGGCCAGCCTCCGGGAGCTCTGGGGGGAAATGGGGCACTGGGGTGAGAACGCATCCCCGGCACTCCATACAGCAATTGCCAATGGCACCGCTACTGAAACGGCGATCCGTGCCGAATTGTCGCGTCTGCAGGGCATCAGACACTGCACGACGGTTGTTCTGCGCGCAATACAGCACCGAGAAGACTGCTTGACAGCCTTGGAAGAAACTTTGGAGAACACACCACCCGCAGTTAATTCAGCACTCGGCGGTGCTTACAGAACAGCTGTCCTACACAGGGTGGGGTGTGCAGCCGAATCCAGAATTCACCAAGAAGGCGCAGACCTGGTAAACGAAGGAGGGTGGCCAACGATGCAACTAGAGGCAGCTCGAGGGGAATGCGATGCGTATGCAACGCGTGTGTCTTGTTTAATAAAGACCGTCCGCGAAAGAACAGTTGAAGTGCTTGAGGCCCTGGCTGAGTGGCGAACCACCACCGGCATAGCGCAGCTACCATTTTACTGGCGGGTGCCACCTGATTTTGCTGCTCTTCGTGTGTCCAGCGATGCAGATGGAAACAGAGGTCGTTTCGAAAAAGAACCACCTCTCCCCTACCCGCAAAAAATTGCACGCGACACCCAGCGCCTGCAGAAGAGCTCAGTTGCAGCCGCGTTGATTCGTCCCGCGATTCTGGCGTCGCCTCTCCTGTACGCATTTCCCGAGCACAACACGGGGAAGACTGGCTATTTCGAGGCGACAGACTTGCTGGACAACAACGCGCGCCTATCTCGCATGCGAGGGGCTCAGTTTACCCTCGTCCACGAGCTGGCTCTCAAACCAGGAGACGAAGGCTTTGTGCATCCGCAAGACAACCTTAGTGTCACCACGCCAACTTCTCCGGAAAACACGGACAAACTAGCAGATAATTGCTCACCTTGTCGTGTACACACAGCAGAGGGCACCGGCGAGGCCGTTGTTGCGGAGCTGGAAGGCATCGGGAGTCCTGGAAATGTGAATGTGTCTGCAGGGTCAGCGGCAGGATCGTGCTGTGGGTTTGACATCGTGCCTACACCGGTAATCGGAGGCAGGCCTTCCCCTCGAAGCTTGCACATTACCGTTGCCGACGCAACACGAGCGACTCCGTCTAGAGGAACGAAGGTGGAGTCGAGCGCAGCTTTGCAGGAGGCTTCGTGGAAGAGTGGCGAAGGTGCAGCTGTAGCACACCAGCCGTTGTCAGGTGGTGCAGAAAGGCAGTCGGGGGGCAAAGCCGACCAGACCGCGACTATGTCGTGCACTACACAACCAACCAAGGCTTTTGATGCAGAAACTCATGGAAACACAGGTTCTCCGCACCCGGTTTCCACTGCGAGAGAAGGAGGCGACGAAGAACTTATTCGTCAAGAACATCAGCAGCATTTCCATTGTAACACCCTGACTTCAACAGCGCAGTGCGAGCCATTCTACGTGGCTGATAGTTCCTCACGACCTGACATTTCTCAGAACAATGACAATGTCACATCACCTTTGGCCACATCGAAGCATTTTCAGGATTCCATTGCATTGACGAATTCCAGTAAGCAAGATTGTGAACTTAGCAGAAAGCCACATTCAGAAGATGTTGTGCCTGAGGAAAAATTAGGGTCTTCTGGTCAAGCGGCAACACAGCCTGTCCGTGTCGGTGTCGACAGCAAGCTGGTCATTGAGGAAAGAAGGCGAGACAATGCATGCCGAGTGATACAAAGACACTGGAAATCCGTCCATGAGGCGAAGGAAGAAGCTGGCTGTCGGAGAGAACATCGAACGAAGCGCAGAGCTGCTTCTTTAATAATAGAACACTGGAGAAGGGGACGGATGGAACAAGAGGCAAGGCGTCTGCGCAAGAAATTTTCCGAGAGGCGATTGGCACTGGAGAAGACAGAAGAATTGTATTTCAGAGCACTGGCTGCATTGCAACGAGTTGGTCGCGCTTTGCTGGCTCGGGGATTGGTTTTCGGATGCAAGGACTGGAGACAGTTGCAAGACAGAGTGACGAAGGCCACCGCTATTCAGCGGGTTTTCAGGGGGTTTCATGTAAGGGCAAAGGTTGTTCCTGCACGAACTTGGGTTGTAAGAGAAGTGATCAGAAGAGCTTGGGAGGCAGCTAGACGATGCTGGGCTGCAGCGCGGGTACAGGCTTGGTGGAGGGGTGAGAGTGCAAGGATGGCTGTGTCCCGGGGTTTGAGGATGTCGACGCTGCTGAATGCGGAGGTATCAAGATGGGCCATGCGCACAGTTGAAGCGTTCTGGTTGATTCAAAGAGACATGCGCAGAACTCGTCGATTGAGAAGTGAACATGCAGTGACCGTGGACAGACGGGACTTCACTGCGCTGGCGCAAGCTTGCTCTGCGAAGATAGCATGGTGGTACAGAGGCAGAAAGTCAGCCGAGACGACGAACGGAAAAGCAAACGCAAGAGCGAAACGAAGGGAAGATGCCTCGTCGAAAGTTGGGGAAAGGTTTCGAGCTCTTTGCAAGTTTGACCTCGAATCCCTGTCAGAATCCCTAAATGAAGCTTGGGCGGCCGTGCACCCTTGCCTCTCCTTTGTAGAAGAAGAAAGGCTCACAATAGCCGATGCCACCGCGTTTCTGCACAACTCGGGTATCGACTCGCCCACGCTGTCGTTCACTTCCCCTGAAAAGTCCATCGGCCAAAGTGCAAGCGGACGCAACCAGAACGAGTCACGTCCAGCAGGGTATGATTCGCCTTGCGACCAACAGGCCTTCGCATTGTCCGCAGGTCATCTGCCGAACGCATTTCTTCCAAGTTGCGAGGAGAAGGGGTTCTGCCCTGTTTCAGCCAGCAGCGTCCACCTCAACGGTAACCAGGGTCAACAATCGTGCAACCAACTTGAAACGTGGGCAACCATCTTCAACAAGGCGTGGACAAACACATCTCGAGCAGCGGCTTGCTCATCAGCTGTGCGATCAAGGAGAAAAGGAGATGAGACCAGCGGAGATTGGACAGCTCAGCTGAGAAGCAACCGTACAGAAGCCGTGTCAGGAGGTGCCCCCTGCGACATGGGGCGAGTGGAGATTGAGGACCAGAACGCTGTTGCTGCAGTATCGACGCACACCGACTTGCATTCTTTTCGACAAATTGACGACACGACAGCGAACCGAAAGCTGAAGGCTGTAATCGCGTCAAACATGCCACCAGAAGACATCGGGCACAGCGATGCACTGGTCAGACAGGTAAGCCCTGAGAACGAGCCGATTGTAAAAAGTATCACCCAGTATAAATGCCACCTGCTGGGAGAAGTCAACGTGCTTCAAGGGGACAAGACAACCGATGCTGAGAGTGATACCGTTGTGGCTAGCACAGCGGATGCCACGGTGGACGAGGCTACTGTCGAGGGAATCACTTTTCAAGGCGTTGGTTCCACCAAAGCGTGCAAAGCTCACAACTCGGAACAATGCGAAACTGGGCGTCATCAGGGCGATTGCCAGGGAGGACTGATAGAAGTGGGAGGTGTTGTTTGGCCAAAGCCACGAAGGGTCTGTCTTAGTCCTGTGACCAGAGAGGATCCCTTGCTAAATGACACACAGGTAGAAGACGATCTCACGAACAGGACAGGCACAACTGTGAAACTTCAAGGCGAAAATAGGAAGAATGTTAGAAATGGCCAATGTGCGGGGGAAACAACATCACACGAGAGTCCTCAGTGCAGTGATGCGCAAGAGGAAGTACCGCCGGGGGATGGAGGGAGCACAATTTGGCCAACGACTCGAAAATACTGCAACAGGGAGTGTGCATACAATGGCCGGCAAAACGAAGGTTCTAATCTATTGGATGACGAAGTCGCACGCATCAACCACACGACCTCTCCAAAGACAAGTCCAAAACGTTCGACGGAAAGCAACACGTCTCGTCGCAACATTATTGCAAGAAGGGGGCGGCCTGATCAATGGTCAGAAACACAACTCGCCGGAGTAACTTGTCCTGCGCGAGGTGTCCTACGCGACCAAGAGAACACACCATCTGGAGAAGCACGACCCAGCACCGAGGAAGAATCTTCGAAAGCCAACCCGTTACCCCGAGAGCTGGAAGACATGCCCCACTTCATGTCCCCTGGCACCAGAACCTCACCGCAGGACAGTACCACTGCCATCGGTGGACAGTATCTGGCTGTCTCGGGCAGTGGGAATGAGTGTGCTGTGAATTGGACACCACTGAGCACACCAGCTTCTCACGTGGAAGCAGAAGTCTGGACACCAGAAGCTATCGAATCGGTGAGCAAGAAGGAACTCGACGTTCAGCCAGTCATCAGGCGCAGCATCGCCAAAACTGTACACGTGGCATCACCCACAGATACGGTCTTGCGGGATCAGTCCGAAATTTGGACACTTGATGTTCCATCCAGCACCAGAAGCGGACATCACAGTCGCCTGTCAGGAACCGTCACATCACCGTTCACACCGGACAGCAACCGCTCCTCTGTATCATGCTTCAGTGCAGCAAGCAGAAGCACTGGTAATATCTGTATTTCGGAAGTTGATGTACCTCTTTGCCTGCACACTGCCCGACCAGCCCCTTGCCAGCCAACCACACACCGGAATCCGCTCTTTCTCGTCTTTTGTTTAGTGAAGGCGCAGTCAATTGACGCGCGATGTTTGCTAAGCGATGGTCGTCTAGTTGCGCATTTGCTTTCCTGGGTTCGCGAACCCGCGAAAAAGGGCGACTTCTCGTTGGATTTGACCGTCGTGTGCCGTCAGGAGGAGGATGCTATGACTGTTGTGTTGAACAATTTGCTGCGCTTCCCGAAAAGTGTGCTTCTACACGTGTTGGCAAAGGTATACAGTGGTGAGCCGCCACAAGTGACATTGAAGTGGACGATCGTGTCTGTTTTAGGCCATGTTATCCTCGACTGGGGCCTGCATGCACTTGTCCGTGAGTTTGATGAAATCCTTGTTTCCCGCGCTACAGCGCAAAGCTTATCCGCTCACCCATCCCGAGCACAGGGGCACTTGGACTTTCCGGGCCCTAAACTGGCAGAATCAACAGGAAACGTGACATTGCTTGACGCGCTGCTGCGTGAGCTTTGCATCGCATCCCCAGCGGACCTGCTGTCTGCCTTGAGGCAGGATCCCCACTTCATTCTGTACGCCGACTCGCTCACAAAGCGCACATTGACTGTACTGGCGGAGCATCTGCCGACAGAGCACAGCGGATGGCTGGTTTGCATTGCGGAGATGGGCTGCTTGCAAGTCTTCAGTCACCTCGACGAAGCGATCCTTGCCTCGCTGCCCGCTTTCTTCGATCTTCCGGAACCTCTTCCAGAGGAGCTGTCTCCTGAAACCCTTGCTCGCTTCATCTCCCGCTTCTGCGTAGTGCAAAAAGCTTCCAGTTGAAGTGCCATTTGCCATGTACGAACAGACGCATATCTCAGTAAGAATCCTGCCCTGCATGATACATAAAAAGAAGAAAAAATAAGTAAAAGACAAACCACCTAACTACTAACATTCGCCCCTCTTGCGAATCATCATTTACACACTCGGCTCAGTCAATCCGAGTTCTCAGTGTTCACCACTTGCCCGCTTGCTCAACGTGATTAAACGCGCGTAAAGATTTTACCAAACTACTGACTTTCATACGTCTCCGAGCTACACCCGTGCTCCCACTAAAGAGCTCTCCGCCGCTTTTGACTGATTGACACCGTTGTGCGGCGTGCAAGTATGTGGGCCGTATCAGCAGGTGTTGGAATATTTTTCCTGGGCTGGTCTGGGGTGTTCACTTCATTTCTTCGGTCGCCTGGACTTGGAAGAGTGAGGAGCACGTGCACCGCGGCCCCCGCGCAACATATCCATCTAGTCGGAAGAGGACGACACCTTCAAACTTAGCCAGCGCCGTTAAATTGTAGGTGGTCTGTGACGAAGACGAAGTGGACAATTGTATTTAATTTGTGGCCAACTGGCCTTCAAAATTGCACGTCTGCTAAGTCAGGCCTTGAGCCCAAAAGTAGCCTGATATCTGGTGAACCACCCTGTGAAGCCGGATGAAGCACCCATTTTCGAAGGCCTACCGCGCCGAACAAGCAAACATCGATCTAGCATCTGGAGACGACCTGCGCCCGCGACTGTTGACGGCGCGTTGGAACGGCGCCGTGCCTAAGTACCCGTAAGATGTGCCCTTCTTTCAATGGACACAGAAGTTTCCCATCAAGACACTAGCCGCCGCCGTAGGCCGTGCAATTGCTGAGAAGAAAAGAGCTCGTCACGTTTCAAGGCGGTGATCCCCCCGCGAGACGGGCCCGCCCGCCAGCCAGAACGGCCCCCGGCTGTGTCCACGTCGACGCCGTCACCCTTCGTCGTAACGCCCGCCTTAGACGTACGAGGTAGTGGTGGGGTGACCAGAAACTCCTCGGAGATCCCTGCACTCACTCGTCTCTCTGATCTATTCTACAAACCCAGAAGAACTCGAAGGTAGACCAAACCCCCCTAAGTTTGATATAAGTGCCACGAAAACCTACTTTTGAGACATCAAGGGTGGGAGCGAGAGGGGATTGGGTCCCAAGGGTGGCGTGTGTAAGTGTGTCGGGTACACGCAAATGGTGGGCGTGCGCTTGCTGCCACCCCTCGTGCTGCTTATGATGATAGTTGGCGATGTACGTTGCGAGTCGGTCGACGAAGAAGGGCAGCAACAGGAACAGCTAGAGCAAACGCAGGATGATAAACAGCACTTCCAACAACCCCAACAAAAGCAACCGCACATTCACCACCAACGTCAACAGCAAGAACACCGAGAGCAACAACCGCAGCTGAGCCAACACCAGCAGCTAAAACAACCACACGAACAGCACCTGCAACATCCACCATCAGGCCAGCCTCAACCCCAAGGCCGCACTGAGCATCAACGTGGTAGAGAACAGGCTGTCCCCACAGAGCAGTGCACTCACGACCCAGCGTCTGAGAACAACGGGCAGTGTGAACAGCCACACGATTCTCCGCAAACCCGCAGCAGCCAACAACAAAAACCAAGCGCCTCATTTCACCCGCTGATTCAAGAGCACGGACCTTCATCGCTGCACGACTTTGTCGTTGAAACTGGCGTTGTATGTTGTGCCTTTTGCGTGCGTTTCCTGTTTCGGCTCAACAGTGCACAGTCTATGAAGGCAAACCCTGTCATCTGGTGCGTTTATGTTATACCTCTAACGATGGAAGACACTCCCTTCGGGGAGTTTAATGACCATATCCTCAGCGTGGCTGTAGCCCGCACCGAAAATGGCGAGAACGTCAAGAAGACCTGGAAGGCTGCCTCGGCCGTCAGCCCCAAGTACCCCATGCGTAGTCGTAGCTCTTACGGCCACGTACGAGAGGGGCCAACCCGAAGCGAAGCGACAAAAGACTGCTGACGGGAGTGTCGGCTCATCCCACTCCCCCGAGCCCGTATTCCCCTCCCGGCCACCCATTTTGGCGGCGGACCCGCTGAAATTCTGGAGGGAACAGTAAGGCCGTATACGGAAAGGCACCCTCCTGGCCAACCCAGGAGGTCCCACTTCTCAAGCGGAACCTGCTCAGGAATATGTCCTCTTGCTACCGCGAAAAGGCCTCCTTCCTTTAGGTCATGCGGCGCAGCGAAGCGTTCTGCGAAGCTTCTGCGCACATCACCGGGAGGAGGTGTCCCACCTCTGAGTCAAAGATTGCTCGATCTCGAGCAGATTCAACCAGCTTCAGCACGGCAGTACTTGACGTACTTCAGCCAGTCGCTGGTGACACCGCGGCCTTGCGGCGGGCCCTGACGGGCCGTCTCGAATTGTTCAAAACCCACGAGGCTAAGATGAGCAGAGTCCCGGAATCTGGACGGAAGCTGTTTTTGGCGGCTCTGTCATGCACCTGTACAAAGCACTGCCACATATCTTCAACTATTTGCAATAGCACCTAAGAAGCCTGCTGCACGGAAGCCAAGTTTCACGTGTTCCGCGGTACTGCAGAGCCACGGGCCTACGAGTGGCTACCGATTTCCCAAACTAAAGCATCAAGGCGTGGCGCACCTTGGGGCTTGGCGCTTGCGCTGAACACAAGCTCGTCGAGACGGTCAGTCACAGGGCAGAGCGGCCGGGTTGTGGCACTGTGCTCCGACTCAAGCTTTGTAAACTGTGGTTGACCGTCACGTTCCTGGACCAGGAGCGGCCTTTTTGTGTCTAACAAATGCAATTGTCAAGAACAAAAACAGAACGATGGCCGTACTATCCTCACTCCCGTTAGATGAACAAAACAGGTTTGAAGGAAGTGCGCACAAACAAACTTTCTTCTCTTCTTCTTCTTTCAATAGCACCTGTAAAACGCACTACCTACATATCTTCAACTATTTTCCAAAATGTCACACAGCCAGCAGTTCTGTTCTATGCATCATCAAACCCAAAACTGGCTGGCAGGTACAAGCTGCACCCGTTGGGCAGGTGGAATGGTGCATATGTCTGGTATAAGCAGACACAAGCAGTTATTTACTTGGCCGCCAATGGAAAGTGGACAATCGCCCAGAGAGTCCCGTTCACTGTCGTGGTTGAGACACTTCATGAGACGGTGTCTCCGATTCCTCCTCTTACTGGGTGGACCCATGGAGCTTTATCAAAGGCGCACGGAAGCTTGCCGACTGGGAACTTGCAGCACCCAGCAGGCCGTTGGATCTGGGACCAAGAGAAAGGAAAAGGAGAAGAGGAGCTGGTTATCCTCGATGTGGGCGGCGAAGGAGACCTGTTTGGCTTGGGGTATAAAGTTGGCAGACACGATGTTGCGTTTGCCACAGGCGCAGGACGGCAGCCGACGGAAGATACTGGGTTCGTGACAGCCACATGGGCTGTGAGGAACGGAAACGGGTATTTTTGGTTTACGATGGTCGATGAGGACACGCTTCATATCATGAAGGATGGATCATTGTTCGCAGCTGGAAGGGCACCAGCTGCTGATGGTATTACCACAGACAATCTAGTTCAGAAGATTTTATCTCAGTTGTTTGCGGACCACTTCTCGAAGCCGGTGCTCGAGAAGGTTACCGGCTGCAAGGACTCCGCTATCAACATTAAGATACAGACAACCTCGCAGTGCCCTGCAGACAAGCCGGTGCCGCTCAAGCTGCAAGGTCAAAACTTTGGCCGTGACTCGGCTGAGGTACATTTTGTCAAGCGCAGCGATGCAGGCACCACCACCATTAAGTGCATCGGCGTGCGGCATGATGCTTCTTTTCCCTCTCAGGCTCTGTACTGTGATATGCCACCTATGGAATCCGGGCTGTCTCTTGATGTCGTTGTCATAGCCTCAGCGCACAAACGTGGTACAACGATTGCAGAAAAGTTTGAAACTATCCTGTACAATGCCGTCAAGTATGCACTCTTCTTTGTCCGGGAGTTTGTCTTGCAGTGGGCAGCAGGCCACATTCTGTACAGTCTCTGTTTTGTCAGTCTGGCTGGTAGGTTGTCAGTTAAGCCAGCATGGCCCCTCCACGTTGGGTGCTGTCCAACACTGCATCTTTAACACGTGTTTTCACTTTATCAAAAAGGAGTATCAACGCAACTGACACAAGTATTTCGCACCACAGGAAGCTGAGAATCACAAATGATCAAACCAATAACACAGAACGAGCGAGCCCAGTATAGATGCTTTGAAAGCGCTCAATTCTTTTGACTACGAAGAGCTTGGAGTCGGGGGGCTTGGACCTGAGTTCCGGCAATTGTTCCGACGAGCCTTCGCTAGCCGACTGCACGATGATAAAGTTGTGGCGGACTTGGGCATCCGACACGTGCGCGGCGTCCTTTTATATGGTCCACCGGGTACTGGAAAGACTCTGCTTGCCCGCCGGATTGGCGAAATATTGGGTGCATCGAAGGTCACTGTGGTGAATGGCCCTGAGATACTGAATAAGTACGTTGGACAGTCAGAATCAAATTTGAGGGAAATCTTTATGGAAGCGCAGGAGCAGGCGAAGGAAGAAGACAGTCTCCACCTCATTATATTCGATGAAATAGACGCAATTGCAAAGACCCGAGGTGGCGGCGATGATTCAGGGGCACGTGCCGTGTATGATGGGGTCACAACGCAGTTTCTGACATTGATGGACGGCATGGAAGACCGAGGGAGCCTTTTAGTCATCGGGTTGACGAACCGCTTGCATTCACTGGACCCTGCGCTACTGCGCCCTGGGCGGTTTGAAGTCCAGATTAAGATGCCGTTGCCAGACGAAAAAGGCCGCAGGGAAATATTTGTCATATTAACTAAGAAAGCAAAAAATGCTGGCGCACTAGCGAGCGATGTTGACCTGTCGCAACTGGCTCGTGCCACACCAAGTTTCACTGGGGCTGATATTGAAGGTGTGGTAAAAAGCGCGACATCGTTCTCCCTAGCTGAGTACCAAGATGCGGCGGAATCCCGTGACGGCAAACGGATATCAGGCGATGAGGAATCAGGGCGATCTCGGTTAGTCATCACTGCAGAGCACTTTCTTAAGGCCATACAAGAGGCGAAGCCTTCGTATGGCTCAGGTCGAGAAGTCACTGCCAATTTAGGCCGAGGGGTCGTGCATTATTCGAGCGCTTTCACCAACCTCCTCCTGTCCTTCGACCGCCCAATTCACCGTGTAAAAAATGGGAGGAAGGGCAAGATGCTGAAAGTCTTAATTGAAGGCGATCCAGGATCTGGGTTGACGACTGTTGCTTCATTCATTGCAAAAAGAGCCCAATTTCCGTTCATCCACATGCTGGGCCATGAAAATTTTGTTGGGCTTCAACCACATGAGATCTCATCAAGAATCACAGATGCGTTCGAAAACGCGTATTTGGTCGAAAACAGCTGTATCATCATAGACAACTTGGAGCACATCCTGGAACAAGGTGGTTCATCTATCAATCCAGCTTTGCAGCACACCATCTGGCAGCTCCTCTCTCGCAAACCAGACGGCAAAGGAAAGCTCCTTGTGATTGTCACAACAAACTCTGCAGACTCTCTCCGATACCTCGGCTTTTCGTCATGGGACATGCGTGTCGACTTGCCTTACCTTGACAAACCTGCCAGCACAGTTGTCTTGCAAGAGCTACAAGTCTTCGAGACAGAAACCGACGTCAAAAAGGTCGTCAGAGCACTTCCTGCAAAGATTGGTGTGAAAAAGCTGTTGTGGCTCATTGACGAAGCACGCATCGCAGCTGGTATTGATGAAGACATCCACCGTGCCAACCTACCAGTACAGCAGGCTACTGTGCCGTTGCCGTTCATGAGTGGCAAGACTCAGTATTTCGCTCCACAAACCGACAATGCTCGCGAGAAGAAACAGCCAGAACGGTTCGAGCCATTCGATATTGAAGAAGGGTGGAACGAGGTGTGCATTTGTTGTCCAGATGCAAAGAAAGCACTACTTGTACGGGTTTCGACACCCAGAAAGTCAAAGCAGAAGGGGGGGTAGCAGCGAGCTCAGCAGATGCGACCGTTTAAATGAGGTTTCCTAATACCAGATTGCTTCTGGGCCTACCACGTTCTCATGGAACGGCGGCCGTGCGGGACTTCAGGATGTTTTCCTCTGCGCTGCTGCTCCAACGACCGTCCGAGGGTGCCCCTTTTGACTGGTCGCAACTCGTCGTCGTTTACATGGCGCACTGTGCAAAGCGATGTTCAACGCACACCTTACAGTGTGGTTATCGCCCGTGTGGCGGGGTGCAACGTTGCCCCCCAGTTCTCCGTCCTCAGCTCGATCCTCGCCTTCTCCTTCTTCGCTTCGATCCTCCTCTTCTGCGGCACGGTTTCCCACCCGGTCGCCTTGTTCTTCTGCTTCTCGACTTGTGACGGTTTCTGCTCACTGCCCGTCGCTTTCCCCACGCTTGTGTTGTTTACGGGTTCGTTGGCATTTCCGCCCGCACTCGCCTCCTCCTTTCCGCCCTTCCCGCCCTTGTTGTCTTTCCCGGCCGCCCCCTTTCCGCCCGCTGGCTTCCCAGGCTGGCCAGGCTTCGCAGGCTTCGCAGGCTTCGCAGGCTTCGCAGGCTTCGCAGGCTTCGCAGGCTTCGCAGGCTTCGCAGGCTTCGCAGGCTTCGCAGGCTTCGCAGGCTTCGCAGGCTTCGCAGGCTTCGCAGGCTTCGCAGGCTTCGCAGGCTTCGCAGGCTTCGCAGGCTTCGCAGGCTTCGCAGGCTTCGCAGGCTTCGCAGGCTTCGCAGGCTTCGCAGGCTTCGCAGGCTTCGCAGGCTTCGCAGGCTTCGCAGGCTTCGCAGGCTTCGCAGGCTTCGCAGGCTTCGCAGGCTTCGCAGGCTTCGCAGGCTTCGCAGGCTTCGCAGGCTTCGCAGGCTTCGCAGGCTTCGCAGGCTTCGCAGGCTTCGCAGGCTTCGCAGGCTTCGCAGGCTTCGCAGGCTTCGCAGGCTTCGCAGGCTTCGCAGGCTTCGCAGGCTTCGCAGGCTTCCCAGGCTTCACAGGCTTCACAGGCTTCACAGGCTTCACAGGCTTCACAGGCTTCACAGGCTTCGCAGGCTTCGCAGGCTGCCCAGGCTTCGCAGGCTGCCCAGGCTTCGCAGGCTTCGCAGCCTTCGCAGGCTTCGCAGGCTGCCCAGGCTTCGCAGGCTGCCAGGCTTCGCAGGCTGCCCAGGCTTCGCAGGCTGCCCAGGCTGCCCAGGCTTCGCAGGCTGCCCAGGCTTCGCAGGCTGCCCAGGCTTCCCAGGCTTCGCAGGCTGCCCAGGCTTCGCAGGCTGCCCAGGCTTCGCAGGCTGCCCAGGCTGCCCAGGCTTCGCAGGCTTCGCAGGCTGCCCAGGCTGCCCAGGCTTCGCAGGCTGCCCAGGCTTCTCAGGCTGCCGAGGCTGCCCAGGCTTCCCAGGCTTCGCAGGCTGCCCAGGCTGCCCAGGCTTCTCAGGCTGCCGAGGCTGCCCAGGCTTCCCAGGCTTCGCAGGCTGCCCAGGCTTCGCAGGCTGCCCAGGCTGCCCAGCTGCCCAGGCTTCGCAGGCTGCCCAGGCTTCTCAGGCTGCCGAGGCTGCCCAGGCTTCCCAGGCTTCGCAGGCTGCCCAGGCTGCCCAGGCTTCTCAGGCTGCCGAGGCTGCCCAGGCTTCCCAGGCTTCGCAGGCTGCCCAGGCTTCGCAGGCTGCCCAGGCTGCCCAGCTGCCCAGGCTTCGCAGGCTGCCCAGGGTGCCCAGGCTGCCCAGGCTTCGCAGGCTTCGCAGGCTTCACAGGCTTCCCAGGCTTCGCAGGCTGCCCAGGTTTCCCAGGCTGCCCAGGCTTCGCAGGCTTCGCAGGCTTCGCAGGCTTCCCAGGCGCCTTCCCGTCCGCCGTCTTCCCATCGGCCTCCGTCGTCATCGCCGTCGTCGTCCCAGCAGAGTTCGTCTCCTTCTCCCTCATCATCTGCCCAGCTGCATCCTTGCGCCACCCGCCTCGGCCTGCTTCACCAAACCGCTGACCACCGGCCATCTGCTGCCTTTGAGCCTGCACCTGGGCGGCGAGTTCCCTGAACCCCGGATCCGTCATTGCGCGCTCACAGGGGTGGATTGCTTCGTGTGTGTGCGCGTGGAATCCCTTCTGTTCCTTGTGGCTCCGTTCTTGGCTATCTCCTAGCTGTTTATTGCAGCAGAGCAAAAGGAGAGGCATCTGTCGAAGTCACGGGGAAAAGGTGGAGAACAGATGAATGGGAAGAATACAGGTAGAAAAGAGGGGCGTCAGAGACTACACGTTTCAGGTTAGTGTGAGTTCGATCAACGCACAAGAGCTCAGGTCGCCTTCAGAGAGGGCGGTATGTGAATTGGCTCAGTGAGTCTTTTTGGGTAAGCAGCTCTGCTTTAGAATACTGACACACCGCGTTCAGGATGGGTGGACATCAGAAGCACGGCGGAAGCAGAAGCAGGAGAAGGCAGCTGCGAAGAAGCGGCGTGAAAGGGAAGAACTTCGTAAGGCAAGAGGTGAAGATGATGACCTATATCATGGGTGGTCAGATGACATTGAAGAAGGCGAGCAACCGAACCGTCAAACCCACTTGACCCCGAAGGGCTTCATCGATCCAGAGCTGTTCGTCGACCTGCTCGAGGAAGCTGGGTTGCTGAGGTTTGTCTTCTTTTTAGACATCTGGTATCTGAAGCTCATAACGATTACCTGTCTGCGACGTTTTGAGTTCCTAGACACTCTATTGATTCACAAGCTCAACACAATTTCATCACCTCCACCCACAGCTCAGAGACGGAGGGCATACCTGTTGCCACTGGGCACTTTGTGCTATGAGCCGCGGAATGGGCAACATTCTCAGGTAGCCGCAACGTTCCCCAAAAAGTAGTTCGGGCCCAGTTCAAAGTTGCCGAGTTGCAGCTGGAGGTAATGTGCTGTCGAATACAGCCCGCTTCATCCTGCTGCACACAAATACAGCAGGCCTTGGTTTCTGTCTGCCAGGCGCACACAATCAGGCACGAAATGCTCGACCACTGCCATCGTCCTTGCTTCATTCCGAATGCGTTTTGATAGCACATCAGTGCCTATGTTGCCACCCTTACCTCCATTGCTCCGATCGACGCCTCGACGACCTATCCTTCACCTGGTTCTCTCTGTACATGGCGCTCGAGCCTGCAGGAAACACAAGAGACTACTTAGTCTATGTTGCTTCCAGTTTTGTTTCTTCATTTTTCTGCCAAGTATGTTCCCAGAATGAGCGAAGCCGAATGTCTGATCATTTACGACACAAAAAGCAGCATATTTCTGACGCTGGTCGCTTGTGGTAGCTGCTAGAGGAATTGCTTCCTGCATGCAGCTTTCTCGCGGCTTTTCGAAGTATGTGCAACGGACACTGCTGCCTCAGTATCGTCCGTTGATTGCATCATTTGCAGCATGCATGAGATACGTCGGGTCTGGTAGCCTGTAGATGTGGATCGACAGCGAACGCACTGCGTTTCCACCTTCACCCTGGTTGGCAGAACGCATGTGAAAATTGCTCCCCACGAACATGCATGGGAAGCCGTGCTCTGCCTAAATAATATGCTGAGACTTTTCCCCAGATTTCATCCCCCCCCCTCCGAATATCAAAGGAACGGAAGACATGCGGCTGTTGCCACTAGTTGTCTGCTCTCTGCTCAGCTGCTCGTCGGCTCAGCATACCATTGACTCAGCAGGTCGCCTGGTCATCAGCCACCAAGGTGTTTCCTCCGTGTCCGTCGTGGAGTTGGATGACGCAAGCACTCTTGCGACCTTCGACACGGGTTTTAACGTAGACTACATGGTCACGGCACCGGGATCGCGGCATGCCCTGTTCCAGAGCAGCCCATCAGGCATCGTGAGGTTCGTAGACGGCCGTCTGTGGCGTGAAGATCACGTTGTCCACCTGCACGATTACAAAGAGACCCCTGCTCTCACGCCGTACAACATCACTGGCGTGTTCCCGAACAGTGTCGATGTCCAGGGCGACCAAGTGGCCATATGGTTCGAAGGCGATCAGTCAGTTGCCAACGCGAAGGCTGTTGTGCTGAAGTCAGCGGACATCGTGAGCGGGAGTGTCGCCCCCCCGACAGTGGAATTCAACATCAACATGCGCGGTGTTGCTCGGCCAGTTGGCGACTACCTCTTCGCGAGCTTCAGACGTCCCGACAGCGAGACCACATCGACCAGCACCATCCTGCCTGACCAGGTCGCAGTCTACCACCTTCACGACGGAGAGTACGAGTTCGAGGGCATTCTGAATGAAACCTGCCCGAACCTTTTAGCCGCGGCGTCGGACAGCGCGCACGCTGTGTTCGCGTGCACCGGCCATTTGTTGGTGGCGACATTGAACGCAACGAACGGGAACGTCACGGCTGCGAAGCTCAGCTACACGGCTGATCTTGCGGGAATGCAGATGGGATTCCTCGCGTCGCACGAGCACGCGGGGTTGTTCATCGGGTCTGCCTCTCCGCGTGGCAGCGCGGACACGCACTGGTTCGCTGTGGACGTCGAGCACATGGAAATTGAGCTGATCGTGGTGACACGCGTTGGCTACAGCGAGTGCGTGATGGGCTACAACGACGAGCACGCAGTCATCGTCCACAACGACGGCACCGTAACCGTGATGGCTGCCGAACTGCACGACGGCCACTACGACTGGGACGTTCAGACCGTGACAGTCACTGCGGGGAATGCGCCGACCACTGCCACATACCACGCCACTCCGTCCAGCAAAGCTTACGACGCCTTCATCACCAACCCTGTAGACTCGGAAGTGGTAGTGTTGAACCTGCAAACGAGGAACGTGACGCAGCGCATTTCGTTGGGCTTTGTCCCGTCTCGTGTTGCGTGGGTGGGTATCCCGGAGGCGGCTGACCACGACGACGACCATGACGACGACCACGATGATGACCACGACCACGACGACGAACACACCCCCGAGGAGGGCCACCACGGTGAAGGGAATTCGTCAGGTCGCCTGGCTATCAGTCATGCGGGTGCAAAGGCCATGTCCGTGCTGGATTTGACTGACGCCAGTATTCTTGTGACCTTCAACACGAGTTTCGAGGCTGACTTCATGATCACGGCACCGGGGTCGCGGCATGCTCTGTTCCAGAGCGGCACAGACGGCATCGTAACGTTCGTAGACGGCGGGCTTTGGCGCGAAGAACACGATGACCACCTGGACGATTACAAACGGGACCCTGCACTGACGCCGTACAACATCACTGGCTCACGACCGGACCATGTCGATGTCCAGGGCGACCAAATGGCCATATGGTTCGACGGCGACGAGACGATCCCTGCCAGTGCGAAGGTTGTGGTGCTGACGTCGGCGGACATTCTGAGCGGCAGTGTCTCCCCCCCGACGGTCGAATTCAATACCGACGTGCACGGTGTTGCTCGGCCAGTTGGCGACTACCTCTTCGCGAGCTTCAGACGCTCCGACGACGAAACCACATCGACGGCGTCGAACCTGCCGGACCAGGTCGCAGTCTACCACCTTCACGACGGGGAGTACGAGCTCGAGAGCATTCTGAACGAAACCTGCCCGAACCTCCACGGTGCGGCATCCGACAGCACGCACGTTGTGTTCGGGTGCACCGGCCACTTGTTGGTGGCGACATTGAACGCGACGAGCGGGAGCGTCACGGCCGCGAGGCTCAGCTACACGGCTGATCTTGCGGGAATGCAGATGGGATTCCTCGTGTCGCACGAGCACGCGGGGTTGTTCATCGGGTCTGCCTCTCCGCGCAGCAGCGAGGACACGTACTGGTTCGCTGTGGACGTCGAGCACATGGACATTGAGCTGATCGCCGTGACACACGTGGGCTACAGCGAGTGCGTGATGGGCTACAACGACGAGCACGCCGCGGTCCTGCACTCAGACGGCAAGGTAACCGTGATGGCTGCCGAACTGCACGACGACCACTATGACTGGGAGATTCAGACGGTCGAAATCAGTGCGAGCCCTACGACGCTGTACGCTTCTCCGTCCAACGATGCGTACACTTTGCTCATCGCGAACCCTGTGGACAAGGAGGTGGTTGTGTTGAACCTGCAAACGAGGACTGTGACCCAGCGCATTACGTTGGACTTTGTCCCGTCTCGTGTTGCGTGGGTGGGCATCCCGGAAGCGGCTGACCACGACGACCACGCTGCCGAGGAAGAGCATCTTGAAGGTCGGCTGGCCATCGCTCATGAAGATGCCGCCGCTTTGTCCGTTGTGGAGTTGGATGACGCCAGTACTCTTGTGACCTTCAACACGAGTTTCGAAGCTGACTTCATGATCACGGCACCGGGGTCGCGGCATGCTCTGTTCCAGAGCGGCACAGACGGCATCGTAACGTTCGTAGACGGCGGGCTTTGGCGCGAAGAACACGATGACCACCTGGACGATTACAAACGGGACCCTGCACTGACGCCGTACAACATCACTGGCTCACGACCGGACCATGTCGATGTCCAGGGCGACCAAATGGCCATATGGTTCGACGGCGACGAGACGATCCCTGCCAGTGCGAAGGTTGTGGTGCTGACGTCGGCGGACATTCTGAGCGGCAGTGTCTCCCCCCCGACGGTCGAATTCAATACCGACGTGCACGGTGTTGCTCGGCCAGTTGGCGACTACCTCTTCGCGAGCTTCAGACGCTCCGACGACGAAACCACATCGACGGCGTCGAACCTGCCGGACCAGGTCGCAGTCTACCACCTTCACGACGGGGAGTACGAGCTCGAGAGCATTCTGAACGAAACCTGCCCGAACCTCCACGGTGCGGCATCCGACAGCACGCACGTTGTGTTCGGGTGCACCGGCCACTTGTTGGTGGCGACATTGAACGCGACGAGCGGGAGCGTCACGGCCGCGAGGCTCAGCTACACGGCTGATCTTGCGGGAATGCAGATGGGATTCCTCGTGTCGCACGAGCACGCGGGGTTGTTCATCGGGTCTGCCTCTCCGCGCAGCAGCGAGGACACGTACTGGTTCGCTGTGGACGTCGAGCACATGGACATTGAGCTGATCGCCGTGACACACGTGGGCTACAGCGAGTGCGTGATGGGCTACAACGACGAGCACGCCGCAGTCCTGCACACAGACGGCAAGGTAACCGTGATGGCTGCCGAACTGCACGACGACCACTACGACTGGGAGATTCAGACGGTCGAAATCAGTGCGAGCCCTACGACGCTGTACGCTTCTCCGTCCAACGGTGCCTACTATTTGCTCATCGCGAGCCCTGTGGACAAGGAGGTGGTTGTGTTGAACCTGCAAACGAGAGTCGTGATGCAGCGTATGTCATTGGACTTTGTCCCGTCTCGTGTTGCATGGATGGGTATCCCGAAAGCAGCTCACCACGACGACGACCATGACGACAATGACCACGACGAAGATGATCACGAAGACGACCACGAATAGGAACGCGAGGCCACCAAATCACGGCAGGCCGCTGAGCTCGGGGCGAAGGCTGAATGGAGGCGAGGCTTCCTGGCATACTAATCATTAGATACGCTGTGATCAAGTCAGCGAAGTCGTTTTAACAGAAACTCGCGGGGGAAAAAAAAAAAAAACAAGCACAAAAAACACGTTATCCGCCTCTCTGGATAGCAGCCAAACTCTTTGCTTGCTTCTACGAGAGCGTGTTCGACAACCCCCAACGCAGCACAGACTCCGTTCCGGGTTGTGAGTGCGTAGGGCCTGATCCGAAGAACCTGGACCCTTAGGTAGAAAGGGACCACCCGTCCCCCGTCTCTAGAGCTGGGCGTCAAGCACAAATCGTGTCTACCCCGTTGTTTCTTCCTTCCTTTTTCCTCTCGCTCTCTCCCCTCGCGACGAAGATGGCAAGTAAATGCGGAAACGAACCGGGTTCCTAGTTTTCTGATCATTGCAGGAAATCGTGACACAGAGAGAAGTCGCTATTTTTACCCAGCGCGCAAATGTTTCTGTTCCGCCTTCCGTCTTTGGATGAGCGACACGCGTTTACTTGCCGTCTTAGGCTCGGCATAGAAGCAGCGGCACGGATCCCTCGTTCCGCCGCTGTGCGCCGCTCCAGCAGAAACTGAAGCGAGCTTTCCTTGAAAACCGTGAGCTAAGCGTTGATTCGCGTGACCACCTCACGCTTGTTCTCGTACATCACATCAGTATCTTCTCCCTTCCCTGTTTGGCTTAACAAGTGTGCTCAACACCCCCACCGCGGCACAGGTTTTGATTACCTGAGGGTATGCGTGAGACCAAGAGCCTTCGAGTTGGCAAGGCGCTGCCCATTCCTGCGTCTGGAGCTGGGTGTCGAAGCACAAGTTGTATTTTTTCCCGCTGTTTCTTCCTTCCTTTTCCTCTCGCTCTCTCCCCTCAGGACGAAGATGCCAAGTAATTGCGGAAACGAACCCTGATCCTCTCTAATTTTCTGATCGCTGCAGGAAACCGTGACAACAGAAGGAGTCGCCACTCCAACCACAGCCATTTCCTGGCACGTAAGTGTTTCTGTTTTGGCCTACTTCTTCCACCTTTGCTCTGACATCGGGCTGATGCCCATAACGGTAAACAAATCTAAGTTTTTGCCCATAACGGAATAGCTGCCTAAGTTTTTGCCCATAGCGGTATGGAAATCGAAGTTTTTGCCCATAACGGTATGGAAATCGAAGTTTTTGCCCATAACGGTACACGATTGTGACCAAACCGGTTTTGAGACCAAAAAATTAGCCGCGCCAAAAAACGGCCTGACCCATTTTGAATCGACGGTACACGATTGTGAAGTTTTTGCCCAAACCGGTTTTGAGACCAAAAAATGAGCCGCGCCAAAAAAACGCCTGACCGATTTTGAATCAGTGCAGAAATTCTTTCGACCCCCCCAGCCTGACCAGTTCGATTCAGCCACACCGAAACGTACGAGGGTTGACCTGGGTTCACAGGCCGGTTGACGCGTGCGGGCGGCTGTGCTGGGAGAAGGCAGGTTACTTGATGATGTGATCGGGCCAGTAACCCAACGTCCCCCGGCCATGCGCGAACTACCGAGCAGCGACTTCGAGCTGAGTCTCCAAAGAGTTTGAAACCTCGTTTTCGTGCATGTTGTATAATTCCGGTTTTATCCCGCAAAATTTAGAGAGATCGGGAATTGATCAGCGGGTGGATGGAAGTTCCTGTTGGCGGAATCGAACTGGCGGAAAACACAAAAGAAATTGCCACTTTGAACAGCTAAAGGCGAGCATGAAAAGTAAGAAGGACCTTTTCACGCCAACGTGCGAAAAGTTGGTCCAAAATTTGAACCCAAACCTTGAACCCAAAACTTGGACCCAATACTTGGACCCAAAACTTGGATCCAAAACTTGGACCCAATACTTGGACCCAAAACTTGGAGTCAAAACTTGCCCAATACTTGGACCCACAAGACTGTGGGTCCAAGTTTGGGTCGTGGCACAAGTTTGGCCAGAACTTGGACCCAAAACTTCGACCAAAGTAAGGACCCAAAATCCACACATACCGTTATGGGCAAAATTTTGCGACTAAACCGTTATGGGCAAAAACTTAGATTTGTCTACCGTTATGGGCATCAGCCCTCTGACATCCCATCAAAGTCCTTCTTCCTTTCCTGTTCCGAGAAGAGAAGTGTGCTCAACACCCCCACTGCGGCACGGGTGTCGATGACTTGATGGTATGCGTGAGGCTATGCGCCCTCGGATCTGTCTTGGCACGAAGCCGCCCGTCCCCGAGATGGGTGTCGAACAATCCTCCCGTTCCTTTTCCTGCTTCTTCTTTCAGAGTTGACGTCTTAGTCCTTCTCACCTTCAGGAAACACAAGAGACTACTTAGTCTATGTTGCTTCCAGTTTCGTTTCTTCGTTTGCGTGTTCCCAGAATGAGCGAAGCCGTATGTCTGATCATTTACGACACAAAAAGCAGCATATTTCTGACGCTGGTCGCTTGTGGTAGCTGCTAGAGGAATTGCTTCCTGCATGCAGCTTTCTCGCGGCTTTTCGAAGTATGTGCAACGGACACTGCTGCCTCAGTATCGTCCGTTGATTGCATCATTTGCAGCATGCATGAGATACGTCGGGTCTGGTAGCCTGTAGATGTGAATCGACAGCGAACGCACTGCGTTTCCACCTTCACCCTGGTTGGCAGAACGCATGTGAAAATTGCTCCCCACGAACATGCATGGGAAGCCGTGCTCTGCCTAAATAATATGCTGAGACTTTTCCCCAGATTTCATCCCCCCCCCTCCGAATATCAAAGGAACGGAAGACATGCGGCTGTTGCCACTAGTTGTCTGCTCTCTGCTCAGCTGCTCGTCGGCTCAGCATACCATTGACTCAGCAGGTCGCCTGGTCATCAGCCACCAAGGTGTTTCCTCCGTGTCCGTCGTGGAGTTGGATGACGCAAGCACTCTTGCGACCTTCGACACGGGTTTTAACGTAGACTACATGGTCACGGCACCGGGATCGCGGCATGCCCTGTTCCAGAGCAGCCCATCAGGCATCGTGAGGTTCGTAGACGGCCGTCTGTGGCGTGAAGATCACGTTGTCCACCTGCACGATTACAAAGAGACCCCTGCTCTCACGCCGTACAACATCACTGGCGTGTTCCCGAACAGTGTCGATGTCCAGGGCGACCAAGTGGCCATATGGTTCGAAGGCGATCAGTCAGTTGCCAACGCGAAGGCTGTTGTGCTGAAGTCAGCGGACATCGTGAGCGGGAGTGTCGCCCCCCCGACAGTGGAATTCAACATCAACATGCGCGGTGTTGCTCGGCCAGTTGGCGACTACCTCTTCGCGAGCTTCAGACGTCCCGACAGCGAGACCACATCGACCAGCACCATCCTGCCTGACCAGGTCGCAGTCTACCACCTTCACGACGGAGAGTACGAGTTCGAGGGCATTCTGAATGAAACCTGCCCGAACCTTTTAGCCGCGGCGTCGGACAGCGCGCACGCTGTGTTCGCGTGCACCGGCCATTTGTTGGTGGCGACATTGAACGCAACGAACGGGAACGTCACGGCTGCGAAGCTCAGCTACACGGCTGATCTTGCGGGAATGCAGATGGGATTCCTCGCGTCGCACGAGCACGCGGGGTTGTTCATCGGGTCTGCCTCTCCGCGTGGCAGCGCGGACACGCACTGGTTCGCTGTGGACGTCGAGCACATGGAAATTGAGCTGATCGTGGTGACACGCGTTGGCTACAGCGAGTGCGTGATGGGCTACAACGACGAGCACGCAGTCATCGTCCACAACGACGGCACCGTAACCGTGATGGCTGCCGAACTGCACGACGGCCACTACGACTGGGACGTTCAGACCGTGACAGTCACTGCGGGGAATGCGCCGACCACTGCCACATACCACGCCACTCCGTCCAGCAAAGCTTACGACGCCTTCATCACCAACCCTGTAGACTCGGAAGTGGTAGTGTTGAACCTGCAAACGAGGAACGTGACGCAGCGCATTTCGTTGGGCTTTGTCCCGTCTCGTGTTGCGTGGGTGGGTATCCCGGAGGCGGCTGACCACGACGACGACCATGACGACGACCACGATGATGACCACGACCACGACGACGAACACACCCCCGAGGAGGGCCACCACGGTGAAGGGAATTCGTCAGGTCGCCTGGCTATCAGTCATGCGGGTGCAAAGGCCATGTCCGTGCTGGATTTGACTGACGCCAGTATTCTTGTGACCTTCAACACGAGTTTCGAGGCTGACTTCATGATCACGGCACCGGGGTCGCGGCATGCTCTGTTCCAGAGCGGCACAGACGGCATCGTAACGTTCGTAGACGGCGGGCTTTGGCGCGAAGAACACGATGACCACCTGGACGATTACAAACGGGACCCTGCACTGACGCCGTACAACATCACTGGCTCACGACCGGACCATGTCGATGTCCAGGGCGACCAAATGGCCATATGGTTCGACGGCGACGAGACGATCCCTGCCAGTGCGAAGGTTGTGGTGCTGACGTCGGCGGACATTCTGAGCGGCAGTGTCTCCCCCCCGACGGTCGAATTCAATACCGACGTGCACGGTGTTGCTCGGCCAGTTGGCGACTACCTCTTCGCGAGCTTCAGACGCTCCGACGACGAAACCACATCGACGGCGTCGAACCTGCCGGACCAGGTCGCAGTCTACCACCTTCACGACGGGGAGTACGAGCTCGAGAGCATTCTGAACGAAACCTGCCCGAACCTCCACGGTGCGGCATCCGACAGCACGCACGTTGTGTTCGGGTGCACCGGCCACTTGTTGGTGGCGACATTGAACGCGACGAGCGGGAGCGTCACGGCCGCGAGGCTCAGCTACACGGCTGATCTTGCGGGAATGCAGATGGGATTCCTCGTGTCGCACGAGCACGCGGGGTTGTTCATCGGGTCTGCCTCTCCGCGCAGCAGCGAGGACACGTACTGGTTCGCTGTGGACGTCGAGCACATGGACATTGAGCTGATCGCCGTGACACACGTGGGCTACAGCGAGTGCGTGATGGGCTACAACGACGAGCACGCCGCGGTCCTGCACTCAGACGGCAAGGTAACCGTGATGGCTGCCGAACTGCACGACGACCACTATGACTGGGAGATTCAGACGGTCGAAATCAGTGCGAGCCCTACGACGCTGTACGCTTCTCCGTCCAACGATGCGTACACTTTGCTCATCGCGAACCCTGTGGACAAGGAGGTGGTTGTGTTGAACCTGCAAACGAGGACTGTGACCCAGCGCATTACGTTGGACTTTGTCCCGTCTCGTGTTGCGTGGGTGGGCATCCCGGAAGCGGCTGACCACGACGACCACGCTGCCGAGGAAGAGCATCTTGAAGGTCGGCTGGCCATCGCTCATGAAGATGCCGCCGCTTTGTCCGTTGTGGAGTTGGATGACGCCAGTACTCTTGTGACCTTCAACACGAGTTTCGAAGCTGACTTCATGATCACGGCACCGGGGTCGCGGCATGCTCTGTTCCAGAGCGGCACAGACGGCATCGTAACGTTCGTAGACGGCGGGCTTTGGCGCGAAGAACACGATGACCACCTGGACGATTACAAACGGGACCCTGCACTGACGCCGTACAACATCACTGGCTCACGACCGGACCATGTCGATGTCCAGGGCGACCAAATGGCCATATGGTTCGACGGCGACGAGACGATCCCTGCCAGTGCGAAGGTTGTGGTGCTGACGTCGGCGGACATTCTGAGCGGCAGTGTCTCCCCCCCGACGGTCGAATTCAATACCGACGTGCACGGTGTTGCTCGGCCAGTTGGCGACTACCTCTTCGCGAGCTTCAGACGCTCCGACGACGAAACCACATCGACGGCGTCGAACCTGCCGGACCAGGTCGCAGTCTACCACCTTCACGACGGGGAGTACGAGCTCGAGAGCATTCTGAACGAAACCTGCCCGAACCTCCACGGTGCGGCATCCGACAGCACGCACGTTGTGTTCGGGTGCACCGGCCACTTGTTGGTGGCGACATTGAACGCGACGAGCGGGAGCGTCACGGCCGCGAGGCTCAGCTACACGGCTGATCTTGCGGGAATGCAGATGGGATTCCTCGTGTCGCACGAGCACGCGGGGTTGTTCATCGGGTCTGCCTCTCCGCGCAGCAGCGAGGACACGTACTGGTTCGCTGTGGACGTCGAGCACATGGACATTGAGCTGATCGCCGTGACACACGTGGGCTACAGCGAGTGCGTGATGGGCTACAACGACGAGCACGCCGCAGTCCTGCACACAGACGGCAAGGTAACCGTGATGGCTGCCGAACTGCACGACGACCACTACGACTGGGAGATTCAGACGGTCGAAATCAGTGCGAGCCCTACGACGCTGTACGCTTCTCCGTCCAACGGTGCCTACTATTTGCTCATCGCGAGCCCTGTGGACAAGGAGGTGGTTGTGTTGAACCTGCAAACGAGAGTCGTGATGCAGCGTATGTCATTGGACTTTGTCCCGTCTCGTGTTGCATGGATGGGTATCCCGAAAGCAGCTCACCACGACGACGACCATGACGACAATGACCACGACGAAGATGATCACGAAGACGACCACGAATAGGAACGCGAGGCCACCAAATCACGGCAGGCCGCTGAGCTCGGGGCGAAGGCTGAATGGAGGCGAGGCTTCCTGGCATACTAATCATTAGATACGCTGTGATCAAGTCAGCGAAGTCGTTTTAACAGAAACTCGCGGGGGAAAAAAAAAAAAAACAAGCACAAAAAACACGTTATCCGCCTCTCTGGATAGCAGCCAAACTCTTTGCTTGCTTCTACGAGAGCGTGTTCGACAACCCCCAACGCAGCACAGACTCCGTTCCGGGTTGTGAGTGCGTAGGGCCTGATCCGAAGAACCTGGACCCTTAGGTAGAAAGGGACCACCCGTCCCCCGTCTCTAGAGCTGGGCGTCAAGCACAAATCGTGTCTACCCCGTTGTTTCTTCCTTCCTTTTTCCTCTCGCTCTCTCCCCTCGCGACGAAGATGGCAAGTAAATGCGGAAACGAACCGGGTTCCTAGTTTTCTGATCATTGCAGGAAATCGTGACACAGAGAGAAGTCGCTATTTTTACCCAGCGCGCAAATGTTTCTGTTCCGCCTTCCGTCTTTGGATGAGCGACACGCGTTTACTTGCCGTCTTAGGCTCGGCATAGAAGCAGCGGCACGGATCCCTCGTTCCGCCGCTGTGCGCCGCTCCAGCAGAAACTGAAGCGAGCTTTCCTTGAAAACCGTGAGCTAAGCGTTGATTCGCGTGACCACCTCACGCTTGTTCTCGTACATCACATCAGTATCTTCTCCCTTCCCTGTTTGGCTTAACAAGTGTGCTCAACACCCCCACCGCGGCACAGGTTTTGATTACCTGAGGGTATGCGTGAGACCAAGAGCCTTCGAGTTGGCAAGGCGCTGCCCATTCCTGCGTCTGGAGCTGGGTGTCGAAGCACAAGTTGTATTTTTTCCCGCTGTTTCTTCCTTCCTTTTCCTCTCGCTCTCTCCCCTCAGGACGAAGATGCCAAGTAATTGCGGAAACGAACCCTGATCCTCTCTAATTTTCTGATCGCTGCAGGAAACCGTGACAACAGAAGGAGTCGCCACTCCAACCACAGCCATTTCCTGGCACGTAAGTGTTTCTGTTTTGGCCTACTTCTTCCACCTTTGCTCTGACATCGGGCTGATGCCCATAACGGTAAACAAATCTAAGTTTTTGCCCATAACGGAATAGCTGCCTAAGTTTTTGCCCATAGCGGTATGGAAATCGAAGTTTTTGCCCATAACGGTATGGAAATCGAAGTTTTTGCCCATAACGGTACACGATTGTGACCAAACCGGTTTTGAGACCAAAAAATTAGCCGCGCCAAAAAACGGCCTGACCCATTTTGAATCGACGGTACACGATTGTGAAGTTTTTGCCCAAACCGGTTTTGAGACCAAAAAATGAGCCGCGCCAAAAAAACGCCTGACCGATTTTGAATCAGTGCAGAAATTCTTTCGACCCCCCCAGCCTGACCGGTTCGATTCAGCCACACCGAAACGTACGAGGGTTGACCTGGGTTCACAGGCCCGTTGACGCGTGCGGGCGGCTGGTGCTGGGAGAAGGCAGGTTACTTGATGATGTGATCGGGCCAGTAACCCAACGTCCCCCGGCCATGCGCGAACTACCGAGCAGCGACTTCGAGCTGAGTCTCCAAAGAGTTTGAAACCTCGTTTTCCTGCATGTTGTATAATCCCGGTTTTATCCCGCAAAATTTAGAGAGATCGGGAATTGATCAGCGGGTGGATGGAAGTTCCTGTTGGCGGAATTGAACTGGCGGAAAACACAAAAGAAATTGCCACTTTGAACAGCTAAAGGCGAGCATGAAAAGTACGAAGGACCTTTTCACGCCAACGTGCGAAAAGTTGGTCCAAAATTTGAACCCAAACCTTGAACCCAAAACTTGGACCCAAAACTTGGACCCAATACTTGGACCCAAAACTTGGATCCAAAACTTGGACCCAATACTTGGACCCAAAACTTGGAGTCAAAACTTGCCCAATACTTGGACCCACAAGACTGTGGGTCCAAGTTTGGGTCGTGGCACAAGTTTGGCCAGAACTTCGACCCAAAACTTCGACCAAAGTAAGGACCCAAAATCCACACACGTACCGTTATGGGCAAAATTTTGCGACTAAACCGTTATGGGCAAAAACTTAGATTTGTCTACCGTTATGGGCATCAGCCCTCTGACATCCCATCAAAGTCCTTCTTCCTTTCCTGTTCCGAGAAGAGAAGTGTGCTCAACACCCCCACTGCGGCACGGGTGTCGATGACTTGATGGTATGCGTGAGGCTATGCGCCCTCGGATCTGTCTTGGCACGAAGCCGCCCGTCCCCGAGATGGGTGTCGAACAATCCTCCCGTTCCTTTTCCTGCTTCTTCTTTCAGAGTTGACGTCTTAGTCCTTCTCACCTTCAGGAAACACAAGAGACTACTTAGTCTATGTTGCTTCCAGTTTCGTTTCTTCGTTTGCGTGTTCCCAGAATTAACCAAGCCGAAGGTCTGATCAAAAAGCAGCATTTTCGTAGCAGAAAAAAGTTGGAACGGACAAAAGTTGGACCGTGCGACGACCAAAACAGGTGCGTGTACCCACACCCGCCATTTCGGCCGCACAGTTCACTCCTGGTAACAGAAATGCGGTAATCCATCCTACAAACCTTGCAGAGACTCGGTGAAGTGAGAACACGCACCCGCCACCAGAACAGTGAGTCTGAGACAGCCGGTAGTTGAAAGATGAGAACACCGCAAGCACTGGAAGATTCCACAAGGTTGTTAAACATACGCGTGCACCTAGTGGTCTGGTACCTTGACAAGGATGGATTTGCTCCATCGTGGCCTTCCAGACTTCCGTGACCCTGTTGTTGCGCTTGATCTGCTTCTTCCCTGCCCATCATATGACTGCTGACATCAAATCCCCTTGAAGTACGCAAGAAGTGATGCTTGGGCAAGTGCGGTGGCATTTCCTGAAGAGGCTGCTACGAGAGAGACAGAGCTACTGATGTTGCTGCTCGGAAACCGCCGTCCCGCTATCGCAGTTTCAGAGTCAACGTCGACAAATGCGACGCCTTAATGAAGCAGAGACTCAGGACGCACGCTTGCTTGGCCGCGCCTGAGGGAGAATGTCAACCGGTCGGAGTCTTCTCGATGCTCTCCTCAATTGTCTCTTGCAGGGTGAGCGCCGCTCTTCCGTTCAGTCTGGTCACTCGCTTTTCGTGGTAATCGCTCTGTGGTGCAAACAGCCGAAGACCGTGCGACTGTGCTTCCTCGTTCTCCTTCCGTACGCGTCTGCGCGGCTCGACACGTTCGCCCGGGTTGCCGGGAACCCTGTCGTGGTGCCGATTTTCGGGGCGTTTGAACAGTATCACTCCCTTTTTTGCGTGCGATAGTTGCATTAACGCCTCGTCCAACCACTTTTCCATCGCCCGTATTACCAAGGCCGCGGGGGTCGCCGTCGGAACGCTGTGACAGACAACACCGCAAGATTTATCACCAAACGGGGGTTCGGTTGCAGAAGTTTGAAGATTTCAGTGTTCAATTGATCAACGAAATAGTGTATGCTGATCAATCGATGCATCTGGTTGCGCAATGACCTCGTCTTCCCAATCCCAAAGTTGAAAGTCCCTGATACCTCCTCCCACAGACAGATATATTCCGCGAAAGACTGAAGTCTTCCACTTTGGCATGTGGACCCACAATGGACCACTGTGGGACCCTTTGGACTGTGGACCCACCATGAACCCACTATGGAACCCACCGCGGACTGTGGACCCATCGCGTGAGTCGAACATCTCTGACCTAGCGGAAAGCAGGGCGGAAACCTTGAAATGCAACATGCGCTAGGAAGCTTGGACCCGTAGTTTGGCGCAAGGAGGCAAGATAATGTACACTCGTGCTCCATTCAAAGTCACAGCAAAAACAGTCGACGAAGATGGCAAACCTGCCACGGGGCGACCCTAGTCCAACGATATGGTGTAGAGGGCAAGGTTTACAGCAAAGGTGGTGGAAAACCACCAGAGCAGAGGTCGGGGCTGCCAAAAAAATACCGACAGGTAACGGGTAACGGGTAACACCGCCCCTAGAAGTCCAATTCTTCTTTTTATGTATGCCTAGGGGGGAGTTTTTTGTGGCATCGACCCATGTTTATTTATTGTTGGTGCTACTGCTGTTAAAAAGCTCGTAGTTGGATCCGGAGCTCAGGTTGCAGGATTGCCCGGTTTGCTACCCAGTAGGGTCGTGTATGATTAGGAGGAGAATGGTAATGACATGAAAGCAATAATTTGGGGGAAGCCCTGATTATTGGGCTCACAGTAAACGAACTAGCGCACAAGGTTAGCCTGATCTCGCACCTGCTTTCCGATACCACCAGGGAGATACCACCCAATCCGACAAACAACTTCAGATTGACACCCTCCCCTATCACAACCAAAAGCAACACGAACAACACATGCGGCTTTCGTTGCTCATACTAGCATGTCTATGCTGTTCTTCGAATCAATATGTGATCGACACGGCCGGCCGTGTGGCCATCAGCCACGAAGATGGTACTGATGTGACCGTTGTCGAGTTGGATGACGGCAGTACTTTTGAGAGCTTCGAGACGGGTTTTGTTGCAGACTACATGGTGACAGTACCTGGAACGGGGACCCTTCCGTCCGGTCCGCGGTACGCACTGTTTAAAAGCAGAACCGACAACAACGTATCGTTCATTGACAGCCGCAGTCGTCGTGAAGATATTATTATAGACTGGCAAGATTATATTTTCGATCCGCTACACCTAGCGTACTCGTTCGATCTCTCACGCCCCAGCAGTGTCGTTGTTGCGAACAATAGACTTGCCGTTTGGTTCGATGGTGACACATCCGTTTCCGCCAATTCTGCTGTGATCGTCCTGCAGGAGCCAGACCTAAGAAACAAGAATCCCTCTCCACGTAAGATCGAGTTCGAACAACCCATGGGTGGTGTTGCCGTACCTGTAGGGGACTATCTGTTCGCCACGTTCAGGCGTTCCAATGAGGAGACCACATCACACGACAACACCCTGCCCGACCAGATCAGAGTCTATCACTATGAAGGAGCGTACGAATTTAAAACCGTCCTTGACGAAGCTTGCCCGGACCTCACCGGTGCTGCAGCCGACAGCACACACGCGGTCTTTGGATGCAGAGACCATGTGTTGGTTGCGACACTGAGCACTGCTGGAGAAGTCACCACCGCGAAGCTCAGCTACTCGGCTGCTCTCCAAGCTTCCGGAGCTCGCATCGAGTTCCTTGTGTTGCACACGTACACAGGGCTGTTCATCGGGTCTGCCTCTGTACCTGACAGTGCAGACACGTACTGGTACGCTGTGGATGTCGAGCAGATGACACTGGAACTTATCAGTGAGACACACGTGCGGTACAGTAAGTGCTTGACTGGTTACAATGGTAGGCATGCCGCGATCCCTCACAATGATGGCAACCTGACCATTTTTACCGCCAATCAACACGGTGACCACTTTCACTGGCACGTTGATACCGTTGCGATCACTGAGAACGGTGCACCAGACGCCACGTTTGACGCTTCTCCGTCCAGGCGATCCTACGACTTGTACATCAGCAACCCTGTGGACAAGCAAGTAGTTCAGGTGAACATGCGGGATATTTCCATTTCAAAGCGCGTTGCGTTGAACTTTGTCCCGTCCCATCTTGCTTGGATGGGTATCGGTCTGCCATCTGCCCATTATACTCTGAACGAGGATCACGATGCTTCCACAGAACACACACCCGTACCGACACTTTCACCGACACCAGTTCCAACACCAGTTCCAACACCAGTTCCAACACCAGTTCCGACACCAGTTCCAACACCTGCACCGACACCAGTTCCAACACCAGTTCCAACACCAGTTCCAACACCAGTACCAACACCAGTACCGACACCAGTTCCAACACCTGTACCGACACCGGTACCAACACCTGCACCGACACCAGTTCCAACACCAGTTCCAACACCAGTTCCAACACCAGTACCAACACCAGTACCAACACCAGTTCCAACACCAGTACCAACACCAGTTCCAACACCAGTTCCAACACCAGTACCGACACCAGTACCGACACCAGTACCAACACCAGTACCATCACCAGTACCGACACCTGCACCGACGCCTGCACCGACACCTGCACCGACGCCTGCACCGACGCCTGCACCGACACCTGAACCGGTTGAGGACAACCTGAAAGTATGCGAAACCGACCTTGCGTGCCGCGTGGAAGGCGACGATGCTGCAACGTGCGTTGAAAACGTGTGCGAATGCAGCGCTGGTTTCGCACCCGTTGAAATTGGTGGTGTCAAGTTCAGCATTTGTGTGGGAGAAGGTCGTGAAGAAGAGGCAGTGAACGGGATCAAAACAATGTTGCAGGTCGGAAAGTTCCGTGACGGAGTGTGTGAAGAGCTGACTGAGGAGCTGAAGCGAAAGCTTGTCCTCGCATGGGAAGCTGTCAATGGAGTGAAGGTCAAAAAGGAAATGTTCTTCTGTGGTTCCATCAACTACATTTTCACGTTCGACGCAACCCTTACCCAAGCCGCAAAAGTGGTATCGCAGAAGGGGAATTTGGTGGGGGAGATTCAGAGCGACCCAGAACTCAACGAGGTGCTTAAAGCTGACACGTTGAATACAAACACGTCGGCAACTGCGGAGTCGCAGTGCATTCTTGCGAATGCTATTGCAACCGCCCTCGTCGAGGGTTCGTGCGTTCCGACAGCCTGCGCGGATGGGTTTCAGCTGTTGACCAGAGCTGACGGTCCTGTGTGTGCTGCATCATCGGTTACCGGCCTGTCAGGTCGCCTGACAATCAGCCACGAGAATCCTTCTTCTTCTTTGTCCGTTGTGGAACTGGCCGACTCCAGTATTCTCGCCACGTTCAACACGGGTGTTGAAACTGACGGCTTAGTCACAGCGCCCGGGTCGCGGTATGCTCTGTTCAAGAGCAGTGTTGACAAGATTGTGTCGTTCGTCGACGGCGGCCTTTGGACCGAGGACCATGTTGTGCACCTTCACGAATACAAAGAGGCCCCTGCCCTCGTGCAGTACAACATCACTGGCCCCGCACCCAACCATGTCGATGTCCAGGGCGACCAAATGGCCATATGGTTCGACGGTGATGCGTCGATCTCCGCAAACTCAAAGGTGGTTGTGCTTAAGGCATCGGACATCGAGAGCAAAAGTGCCTCACCCCCGATGGTTGAATTCGACATCAACATGCACGGCGTTGCCCGGCCAGTGGGCGACTTCCTTTTCGCGAGCTATCGACGTTCTGACGAGGAGTCCACATCTTCTAGTCCCGTACTGCCAGACCAAGTCGCAGTATACCACTTGCACGACGGTAAATACGAGCTCGACACCATTCTGGACGAAACCTGCCCGAACCTCCACGGTGCGGCATCCGACAGCACGCATGTTGTGTTCGGGTGCACCGGCCACTTGTTGGTGGCGACAGTGAACACTGCAAGTGGGGAAGTCAAATCCGTGAAGCTCAGCTACACGGCTGATCTTGACGGCATGCAGATAGGATTCCTCGTGTCGCACGAGCACGCGGGGTTGTTCATCGGGTCTGCCTCTCCGCGCAGCAGCGAGGACACGCACTGGTTCGCTGTGGACGTCGAACAGATGAAAATTGAGCTGATCGCCGTGACAGACGTTGGGTACAGCGAGTGCATGATGGGCTACAACGACAAGCACGCTGTGGTCCTGCACAACGACGGGAAGGTAACCGTGATGGCTGCCGAACTGCACGGCGACCACTACGACTGGGACGTGAAGACGGTCGAAATATCTACGGTCAGTGTACCGACTACTGCCACGTTCCACGCCACTCCGTCAGGCCAAACTGACGACGTTTTCATCAGCAACCCGGTGGACAAGGAAGTGGCTGTGCTGAACCTGCAAACATTGACCGTCACCCACCGAATTACGTTGGACTTTGTCCCGTCTCGTGTTGCGTGGGTAGGTTATCAGGAGGCGGCTGAAGAAGAAGCGACCAAGCAGCCCGACGAGGAGACACCCCCCACGGGAAGTCCGCCTGTTGGTGACAACGTGAAAAAGAACCGCCTGGCTGTCAGCGGTGCTGGTGGAGTGTCGCTGTACAACGCAGCTGACCAGACTTCCGTGCCACTCAACGTCGGCAGTAGTTCGGAGCAGCTCTTGACGTCTGGTGGGGGCAGGTACATCGTGCAGGTGGTGAACGGCTCAGCTGCGGGGGCGACGGAGGTGCGGTTTATCGACAGCGGTGTGTTGGCGGAAGGCAACGCAGACCCCTCTGAGTTGGATGGGTACACGTTTTCGGGACAGTTGTTCAACAGTGCCGTGGCGCAGCATGGCAAGCTGGTGGTGTTCTTTGGTGGCAGCAGTGGCCCATTCCCAGCAGCGTCTGTCCGTTTGCTGGAAGACTCGCATATCGGGGCACAAGCGAAAGACATGCCGAGCTACGCGTTCGACGAGGACATGACAGGTGTTGCCATCCCGCACGGTGAGTACGTCCTGGTCATTGGCAGTTCGAACAGCGCAAGCACACACCGTACAGCTGCCACGACTGAGGTGGTGGACGCAAACACAGTCAGCTTGCTGTCCAAGAACGCTGGCGGTACATACGAGGTTTCCAGCAGGGCAACGGCGCAGTGCTCGAACATGCGGGGTGTGGGGCAGAACAGCGAGCACGTCGTGGTCGGCTGCTCCGGTGGCGTGGTGGTTGTGCACAACAAGGACGGCGTCATGACAGCATCACCGCTGTTGGCGCTGCCAGCCTCGTCGGAGGAGGTTCAGAGCGTGCACTACCATGCTTCTGGGATGTTCCTCGTGTGCGCAAGGGTCGTCGGCAGCAGTTCGTATTCGTGGTACACAGTGGATGCAGGGACACAGTCCGTCTCAAGTCTGCCTCGAATTCCGTTAGCTTCCGATGCCAGCGTCGTTGCCACCGACGTGGGGTATGCCGGGCAGCACTACATTGTGCTGGACAGCACTGGCACATTGCACACGCTCACGGCAATGCTGCACGGCGACCACTTCGACTGGGCGTCGGAGTCATTCGACCTGAACACGGCGGCGGGTGCCACGGAGCACAGCCTTGCTGTGTCGCAGAACTCGTACGAAGTGTACGTGTCCGTGAAGAGCGCGAAGCAGGTTCTGATAGTCGACCTCAACAGCATGACACGCACCTCAACGATCGACTTGCTGTTCGAGCCGCACGCCGTTGCTTGGACCGGCATTCCCGGCGATGCGGTGCATACAGTCAACGAAAGTGACGAGTGCACAGGAATCACGAACGGGGAACGCTGGGGGTATACGCTCCTGTTCACCATCGTGACATCGCTTCTAGCCGGGTTGGTAATCTTCGTGGTTGTGCCCCTTGTGAAGATGCACCAGCTCACGCTTCAGCTCTTGATGGGATTCGCTGTTGGAGCTCTCCTCGGAGACGTGTTCTTCCACATCATCCCCATCATCCTTGGGGCCCACGGGCACGGCGGTGACGATCACGAGGGTCATGATCATGCTGAAGAAGAGGGCCCGAGCCAGTGGAGGGTGAACATGATGATGACCACCGTGATGCTGACCCTTCTGGCGTTCTACTGGATCGACTGGTTCGCCAGAGCGCTGCTCAAGGGCAAGTCTGACCACGACTTTATCAACGAGCTATTCATGAAAATGCGAAAGCTGCGAAGCGCAGCAGTGCAGAGGGAGGAGGAGGACCAAGAGGACGCAAGAGGAGGCGGGGTTGTTCATCGGGTCTGCCTCTCCGCGCAGCAGCGAGGACACGCACTGGTTCGCTGTGGACGTCGAACAGATGAAAATTGAGCTGATCGCCGTGACAGACGTTGGGTACAGCGAGTGCATGATGGGCTACAACGACAAGCACGCTGTGGTCCTGCACAACGACGGGAAGGTAACCGTGATGGCTGCCGAACTGCACGGCGACCACTACGACTGGGACGTGAAGACGGTCGAAATATCTACGGTCAGTGTACCGACTACTGCCACGTTCCACGCCACTCCGTCAGGCCAAACTGACGACGTTTTCATCAGCAACCCGGTGGACAAGGAAGTGGCTGTGCTGAACCTGCAAACATTGACCGTCACCCACCGAATTACGTTGGACTTTGTCCCGTCTCGTGTTGCGTGGGTAGGTTATCAGGAGGCGGCTGAAGAAGAAGCGACCAAGCAGCCCGACGAGGAGACACCCCCCACGGGAAGTCCGCCTGTTGGTGACAACGTGAAAAAGAACCGCCTGGCTGTCAGCGGTGCTGGTGGAGTGTCGCTGTACAACGCAGCTGACCAGACTTCCGTGCCACTCAACGTCGGCAGTAGTTCGGAGCAGCTCTTGACGTCTGGTGGGGGCAGGTACATCGTGCAGGTGGTGAACGGCTCAGCTGCGGGGGCGACGGAGGTGCGGTTTATCGACAGCGGTGTGTTGGCGGAAGGCAACGCAGACCCCTCTGAGTTGGATGGGTACACGTTTTCGGGACAGTTGTTCAACAGTGCCGTGGCGCAGCATGGCAAGCTGGTGGTGTTCTTTGGTGGCAGCAGTGGCCCATTCCCAGCAGCGTCTGTCCGTTTGCTGGAAGACTCGCATATCGGGGCACAAGCGAAAGACATGCCGAGCTACGCGTTCGACGAGGACATGACAGGTGTTGCCATCCCGCACGGTGAGTACGTCCTGGTCATTGGCAGTTCGAACAGCGCAAGCACACACCGTACAGCTGCCACGACTGAGGTGGTGGACGCAAACACAGTCAGCTTGCTGTCCAAGAACGCTGGCGGTACATACGAGGTTTCCAGCAGGGCAACGGCGCAGTGCTCGAACATGCGGGGTGTGGGGCAGAACAGCGAGCACGTCGTGGTCGGCTGCTCCGGTGGCGTGGTGGTTGTGCACAACAAGGACGGCGTCATGACAGCATCACCGCTGTTGGCGCTGCCAGCCTCGTCGGAGGAGGTTCAGAGCGTGCACTACCATGCTTCTGGGATGTTCCTCGTGTGCGCAAGGGTCGTCGGCAGCAGTTCGTATTCGTGGTACACAGTGGATGCAGGGACACAGTCCGTCTCAAGTCTGCCTCGAATTCCGTTAGCTTCCGATGCCAGCGTCGTTGCCACCGACGTGGGGTATGCCGGGCAGCACTACATTGTGCTGGACAGCACTGGCACATTGCACACGCTCACGGCAATGCTGCACGGCGACCACTTCGACTGGGCGTCGGAGTCATTCGACCTGAACACGGCGGCGGGTGCCACGGAGCACAGCCTTGCTGTGTCGCAGAACTCGTACGAAGTGTACGTGTCCGTGAAGAGCGCGAAGCAGGTTCTGATAGTCGACCTCAACAGCATGACACGCACCTCAACGATCGACTTGCTGTTCGAGCCGCACGCCGTTGCTTGGACCGGCATTCCCGGCGATGCGGTGCATACAGTCAACGAAAGTGACGAGTGCACAGGAATCACGAACGGGGAACGCTGGGGGTATACGCTCCTGTTCACCATCGTGACATCGCTTCTAGCCGGGTTGGTAATCTTCGTGGTTGTGCCCCTTGTGAAGATGCACCAGCTCACGCTTCAGCTCTTGATGGGATTCGCTGTTGGAGCTCTCCTCGGAGACGTGTTCTTCCACATCATCCCCATCATCCTTGGGGCCCACGGGCACGGCGGTGACGATCACGAGGGTCATGATCATGCTGAAGAAGAGGGCCCGAGCCAGTGGAGGGTGAACATGATGATGACCACCGTGATGCTGACCCTTCTGGCGTTCTACTGGATCGACTGGTTCGCCAGAGCGCTGCTCAAGGGCAAGTCTGACCACGACTTTATCAACGAGCCTATTCATGAAAATGCGAAAGCTGCGAAGCGCAGCAGTGGAGAGGGAGAAGAGGAGGACCAAGAGGAGCCGCAAGAAGGCGAGGAGGAGGAGGGGGACAAGAAAGAATCGTGGTTCCGGTGGCTGCCGGTTAAAGAGTTCCCTCGCATCGTGTGGGTTGTGCTGCTTGCCGATGGCGTACACAACGCGGCGGACGGGCTGGCCATTGGAGCCTCGTTCTCGAAAACTGTGAACCTCGGCATCAGCACATCAGTTGCCGTGATTTTCCACGAGATCCCCCAGGAGGTCGCTGACTTTGCGATCCTTCTCAGCTCTGGCCTCAGCCCCTTCCAAGCGGCGATGCTGAACGTTCTGTCGTCCTGCACGTCTATCGTTGCTGCTTGCATTGCTTGCGCCGTCGGCAGTTCTTCGAGCGACGCGACTGACTGGTTTCTCTGTGTAACTGTAGGGTCGTTTGTGTATTTGGGCGCCATACTCATTGTCCCGGAAATGCTGCATACTGTCACATCAGTCCGCTTCACCCAATTAGCTGTACACACTCTTGGCCTGTTCTGCGGCGGTTTGATTATGTGGGTGATTGCTATCACGGAAGAACACGACGAGTGTGGCCACTAGCAGACATTCACGGCGAGTACATTCTGAACGAAGCCTGCCCGAGCCTCCATTGTGCAGCATACAGCAGCACACACATTGTGCTCGGGTGCATCTGCCACTTGTTGGTGGCGACAATGAACGCGATGCGCGGGAGCGTCGAAGCTCAGCTACACGGCTGATCTCAACAGCATTCACAGGCACAATGAGGAGAAACACTCCAAAGACCAAGAAGGAGCCTCTATTCCACTCCTTTTGTTGAAAAAGCTTTGTTGACACCCTAGACCGGCATGACAAACAAGCATGCAAATCGGCAAGTGATGGAAAGGGAATGTACTCCACGCATCGTGACAACGGGAGCCGGGAAATACAAGATTTCACCGGTAAAAAAATGACGTTTTACCGGTGAAGGGGCCGGCAAACAAGGGGCCATATTTTCGCTCGGGAAAATATGGCCCTTATTTACCGGTAAGAAATAGGGTTGCTTACTTGCCCTGTTTTCACCTCTTCCACCCTAAACCAACGAGTGCATGTTCGACAGCTCCAAAAGCAGCACAGACACCGTTCCGGGTTGTGTAGGGTAACCTGGGCCCTTAGCTGGAATAAGCTGAAAAGAGACCACTCTGGGTGTCCAAGCACAAATCGTGTTTTTCCTGTTGTTTCTCATTCTTTTGCTTTTCTTTCCGAAAAGTAAAATAATGAACTAAAACGCAATTTCCCCTTCGTTTTCCTCTCATACCCAGCACCTTGATGTTTCTGTCCCGTCCTCTGTCGTTTGATGAGACGGGAGCAACTAGGCTTATCCTCTGCTTAGAAGCATGGCACGGATCCCTCGTTCCGCCGCCGTGTGCCGCTCTGGCAGAAACCGAAGCGAGCTTTCCTTGAAAACCGTGAGCTAAGCGTTGTGCACCACGATTCGCGTAACCGCCTCACGCTTTTCTCGTACATCACATCAATATCTTCTCCCTTCCCTGTTTGGCTGAACAAGTATGCTCAACACCCCCACCGCTGGTACAGGTTCCCATCACCTGAGGGTACGCGTAAGACCAAGAGTCTTCACTTTTGAGTTTGCAAGGCGCTGCCCATTCCTGCATCTGGAGCTGGGTGTCGAAGTGTGCTTTCTTCCTTCCTTTTCCTCTCGCTCTCTCCCCTCAGGACGAAGATGACAATCAAATGCACTGTTCCTAGTTTTCTGGTACCGTGACAACAGAGAGTCGCTACTCCAACAACGATATTTCCTGGCACGTAAATGTTTCGAGACTGGAGGTCCTATGAACATGCAATGTGAATAGCCTCTATTCGAGCCAACCCCACTTTTCTCTATGAAAAAGTGTATTGTTTTTGGACTAGATAATAGTGCGGCGCAAGCTTTTTTTTCCCCTGCCAAAATGCAAACGGGTGGCAGAGTGAGCGGGCGTCGGCCTTCAGGCCGGTAGGCCCGGGTTCGAATCCCGCCCTTGACATTTTCCCGGTCGAAGATTGTTTTCGAGGTTTGTTGTGTTTCGGGGTCAAATGTGCCCGAAAATTGCGTTTTTGGCGGAGTTTCTCAGTATCTCGCGGTATTTGGGTCACCCCGGGAAACGGAGTCGGGCGGGGCTGAGCTTGCCATCACAGGCCTGGGGCTTCGTGGGGGCCTGGTCAACCACCTCATCACTATAGGGCACAAACCTTTCGCGACAGTGATTGGACAGTCGGGATTGCCGGGGGCGGGTCTCCATGAAGAAGAAAATTGCAAAGCAAGACCAGTCCCCTGCGCCTGCTGTCTCCGGCTGCTTCGGCAGACGACACATACTACTACTACTACTACTACTACTACTACTACTACTACTACTACTACTACTACTACTACTACTACTACTACTACTACTACTACTACTACTACTACTACTACTACTACTACTACTACTACTACTACTACTACTACTACTACTACTACTACTACTACTACTACTACTACTACTACTACTACTACTACTACTACTACTACTACTACTACTACTACTACTACTACTACTACTACTACTACTACTACTACTACTACTACTACTACTACTACTACTACTACTACTACTACTACTACTACTACTACTACTACTACTACTACTACTACTACTACTACTACTACTACTACTACTACTACTACTACTACTACTACTACTACTACTACTACTACTACTACTACTACTACTACTACTACTACTACTACTACTACTACTACTACTACTACTACTACTACTACTACTACTACTACTACTACTACTACTACTACTACTACTACTACTACTACTACTACTACTACTACTACTACTACTACTACTACTACTACTACTACTACTACTACTACTACTACTACTACTACTACTACTACTACTACTACTACTACTACTACTACTACTACTACTACTACTACTACTACTACTACTACTACTACTACTACTACTACTACTACTACTACTACTAATCGACCCACATCCCAATCTGGAATGGACACAAATTTGTTTGGGGTGGGATATAAGGGAAATTTACCAATTTGCGACGCTCTGTAAGCCATTTCCACCAGAGGGAATCTGTTTTTCCCAATAAATGGGGACGACACACGTTTACTTGCCGTCTTAGGCTCGGCCTTAGTCTTTCTGGGTAATGCGTAGAAGCATGGCACGGATCTCTCGTTTTCTGATTGTGCTGCAGGAACTTAGGCGAGCTTTTCGTTTATGCCGTGCGCTAAGCGTATCGTGCATCAGGATTCGCTTGTCCGGTGCATGACCGTCTCCGGCTCTGTTCGTACATCAAAGTCCTTCTTCCTTTCCTGTTTGGAGCAGAGAAAGTGTGCTCAACACCCCCACTGCGGCACGAGTGTCGTTGACTTGATGGTATCCGTGTGTTGACTTGCCATGCGCCCTCGGAGCCGTCTTGGCAAGAAGCTGCCCGTTCCCGAGCTGGGTGTCGAAGCACAATTCTCCCGTTCCTTCGTGTTTCTTGTTTTCTTTTCTCTCTTTTTCAGAGCTACCCCGTTTTAGTCCTCTAGCATGCCACAATGAATCACACCGGCAGGGGGAAAGGCCCTTGGTTTGCTAGTGAGTGCTCAGGGAGCAACCCACCTAGCGGCCTGCTTACCCGTGTTGCGCGTTCTCTTCCTCTTTTTTTCTCTCGCTCGGACACGGTGGTGTAGTCAACGCTTTTCTGCCCAGTACGCTTACTGGAGGTTTTACGAGTGGGAACGGAAGGAACTTCTCACCAGGAAAACGAGCCCCATTCTACTGGGCATTTGGCCGCATGTCTGGCCGCAGTGGGAGGCACTTGCGCGGAGAAAGCTACGGAAGGGCGCTCCGCTCCGGTCGCGAGAAAGCGTGGATGCGAAGGTGGTTGGCCGCGTCGTTTGCCCGACACTTGGGGCTGCACACAAAGTTCGCCAGCCGTCGGAACGTTTGGTAGCAGGCAGGACCAGTCCCCGTGCACTTCTCGATGGAGCAGCCAAGACATTCCCGGTTGCTGGGGACCGATTTAGGTGAGAGCAGGTCTGCGAACAGGAACGCGCTTCGAGTCTGACGGGTCGTGTCACCTTTCCCGCAGAGGGCGTCTGGACATCGAAACGAGGGGCTTGTCCTCCGGAAGTTTCGACCACCATATCATGTCATTCGTCTGGGCTTCGCGTGAGGGTTGCTTGGATGAATCGGTCAAAACCCCAAGAAAATGAGTCCCTAAAGCTCTCGACGAACCGCTCCATCGACCTGCAATTTGGGGGGTCTTTCTTTTGCCACGTGTGACTGCTGCTCGGAGCCAAGCAGTCTTCGCAGTAAGTAAAACACCGCTGTTCTTGTGAAGTCAAAGAATGAGCCTCACCTCAGGGTGATATGACCAGACAATCCGACAAACAACTTCAGATTGACACCCTCCCTATCACAACCACCAGCAACGCGAACAACATGCGGCTTTCGTTGCTCATATTAGCATGTCTATGCTGTTCTTCGAATCAATTTGAGATCGACACGGCCGGCCGTGTGGCCATCAGCCACGAAGATGGTACTGATGTGACCGTTGTGGAGTTGGATGACGGCAGTACTCTTGAGAGCTTCGAGACGGGTTTTGTTGCAGACTACATGGTGACAGTACCTGGAACGGGGACCCTTCCGTCCGGTCCGCGGTACGCACTGTTTAAAAGCAGAACCGACAACAACGTATCGTTCATTGACAGCCGCAGCCATCGTGAAGATCATATTGTACACTGGCATGATTATATTTTCGATCCGCTACACCTAGCGTACTCGTTCGATCTCTCACGCCCCAGCAGTGTCGTTGTTGCGAACAATAGACTTGCCGTTTGGTTCGATGGTGACACATCCGTTTCCGCCAATTCTGCTGTGATCGTCCTGCAGGAGCCAGACCTAAGAAACAAGAATCCCTCTCCACGTAAGATCGAGTTCGAACAACCCATGGGTGGTGTTGCCGTACCTGTAGGGGACTATCTGTTCGCCACGTTCAGGCGTTCCAATGAGGAGACCACATCACACGACAACACCCTGCCCGACCAGATCAGAGTCTATCACTATGAAGGAGCGTACGAATTTAAAACCGTCCTTGACGAAGCTTGCCCGGACCTCACCGGTGCTGCAGCCGACAGCACACACGCGGTCTTTGGATGCAGAGACCATGTGTTGGTTGCGACACTGAGCACTGCTGGAGAAGTCACCACCGCGAAGCTCAGCTACTCGGCTGCTCTCCAAGCTTCCGGAGCTCGCATCGAGTTCCTTGTGTTGCACACGTACACAGGGCTGTTCATCGGGTCTGCCTCTGTACCTGACAGTGCAGACACGTACTGGTACGCTGTGGATGTCGAGCAGATGACACTGGAACTTATCAGTGAGACACACGTGCGGTACAGTAAGTGCTTGACTGGTTACAATGGTAGGCATGCCGCGATCCCTCACAATGATGGCAACCTGACCATTTTTACCGCCAATCAACACGGTGACCACTTTCACTGGCACGTTGATACCGTTGCGATCACTGAGAACGGTGCACCAGACGCCACGTTTGACGCTTCTCCGTCCAGGCGATCCTACGACTTGTACATCAGCAACCCTGTGGACAAGCAAGTAGTTCAGGTGAACATGCGGGATATTTCCATTTCAAAGCGCGTTGCGTTGAACTTTGTCCCGTCCCATCTTGCTTGGATGGGTATCTCTCTGCCATCTGCCCATTATACACTGGACGAGGATCACGATGCTTCCACAGAACACACACCCGTACCGACACTTGCACCGACACCAGTTCCAACACCAGTACCAACACCAGCACCAACACCTGCACCGACACCAGTACCAACACCAGAACCAACACCAGTACCAACACCTGCACCAACACCAGTACCAACACCTGCACCAACACCTGGACCGACACCTGCACCGACACCTGCACCGACGCCTGCACCGACGCCTGCACCGACGCCTGCACCGACGCCTGCACCGACGCCTGCACCGACACCTGCACCGACACCTGCACCGACGCCTGCACCGACGCCTGCACCGACACCTGAACCGGTTGAGGACAACCTGAAAGTATGCGAAACCGACCTTGCGTGCCGCGTGGAAGGCGACGATGCTGCAACGTGCGTTGAAAACGTGTGCGAATGCAGCGCTGGTTTCGCACCCGTTGAAATTGGTGGTGTCAAGTTCAGCATTTGTGTGGGAGAAGGTCGTGAAGAAGAGGCAGTGAACGGGATCAAAACAATGTTGCAGGTCGGAAAGTTCCGTGACGGAGTGTGTGAAGAGCTGACTGAGGAGCTGAAGCGAAAGCTTGTCCTCGCATGGGAAGCTGTCAATGGAGTGAAGGTCAAAAAGGAAATGTTCTTCTGTGGTTCCATCAACTACATTTTCACGTTCGACGCAACCCTTACCCAAGCCGCAAAAGTGGTATCGCAGAAGGGGAATTTGGTGGGGGAGATTCAGAGCGACCCAGAACTCAACGAGGTGCTTAAAGCTGACACGTTGAATACAAACACGTCGGCAACTGCGGAGTCGCAGTGCATTCTTGCGAATGCTATTGCAACCGCCCTCGTCGAGGGTTCGTGCGTTCCGACAGCCTGCGCGGATGGGTTTCAGCTGTTGACCAGAGCTGACGGTCCTGTGTGTGCTGCATCATCGGTTACCGGCCTGTCAGGTCGCCTGACAATCAGCCACGAGAATCCTTCTTCTTCTTTGTCCGTTGTGGAACTGGCCGACTCCAGTATTCTCGCCACGTTCAACACGGGTGTTGAAACTGACGGCTTAGTCACAGCGCCCGGGTCGCGGTATGCTCTGTTCAAGAGCAGTGTTGACAAGATTGTGTCGTTCGTCGACGGCGGCCTTTGGACCGAGGACCATGTTGTGCACCTTCACGAATACAAAGAGGCCCCTGCCCTCGTGCAGTACAACATCACTGGCCCCGCACCCAACCATGTCGATGTCCAGGGCGACCAAATGGCCATATGGTTCGACGGTGATGCGTCGATCTCCGCAAACTCAAAGGTGGTTGTGCTTAAGGCATCGGACATCGAGAGCAAAAGTGCCTCACCCCCGATGGTTGAATTCGACATCAACATGCACGGCGTTGCCCGGCCAGTGGGCGACTTCCTTTTCGCGAGCTATCGACGTTCTGACGAGGAGTCCACATCTTCTAGTCCCGTACTGCCAGACCAAGTCGCAGTATACCACTTGCACGACGGTAAATACGAGCTCGACACCATTCTGGACGAAACCTGCCCGAACCTCCACGGTGCGGCATCCGACAGCACGCATGTTGTGTTCGGGTGCACCGGCCACTTGTTGGTGGCGACAGTGAACACTGCAAGTGGGGAAGTCAAATCCGTGAAGCTCAGCTACACGGCTGATCTTGACGGCATGCAGATAGGATTCCTCGTGTCGCACGAGCACGCGGGGTTGTTCATCGGGTCTGCCTCTCCGCGCAGCAGCGAGGACACGCACTGGTTCGCTGTGGACGTCGAACAGATGAAAATTGAGCTGATCGCCGTGACAGACGTTGGGTACAGCGAGTGCATGATGGGCTACAACGACAAGCACGCTGTGGTCCTGCACAACGACGGGAAGGTAACCGTGATGGCTGCCGAACTGCACGGCGACCACTACGACTGGGACGTGAAGACGGTCGAAATATCTACGGTCAGTGTACCGACTACTGCCACGTTCCACGCCACTCCGTCAGGCCAAACTGACGACGTTTTCATCAGCAACCCGGTGGACAAGGAAGTGGCTGTGCTGAACCTGCAAACATTGACCGTCACCCACCGAATTACGTTGGACTTTGTCCCGTCTCGTGTTGCGTGGGTAGGTTATCAGGAGGCGGCTGAAGAAGAAGCGACCAAGCAGCCCGACGAGGAGACACCCCCCACGGGAAGTCCGCCTGTTGGTGACAACGTGAAAAAGAACCGCCTGGCTGTCAGCGGTGCTGGTGGAGTGTCGCTGTACAACGCAGCTGACCAGACTTCCGTGCCACTCAACGTCGGCAGTAGTTCGGAGCAGCTCTTGACGTCTGGTGGGGGCAGGTACATCGTGCAGGTGGTGAACGGCTCAGCTGCGGGGGCGACGGAGGTGCGGTTTATCGACAGCGGTGTGTTGGCGGAAGGCAACGCAGACCCCTCTGAGTTGGATGGGTACACGTTTTCGGGACAGTTGTTCAACAGTGCCGTGGCGCAGCATGGCAAGCTGGTGGTGTTCTTTGGTGGCAGCAGTGGCCCATTCCCAGCAGCGTCTGTCCGTTTGCTGGAAGACTCGCATATCGGGGCACAAGCGAAAGACATGCCGAGCTACGCGTTCGACGAGGACATGACAGGTGTTGCCATCCCGCACGGTGAGTACGTCCTGGTCATTGGCAGTTCGAACAGCGCAAGCACACACCGTACAGCTGCCACGACTGAGGTGGTGGACGCAAACACAGTCAGCTTGCTGTCCAAGAACGCTGGCGGTACATACGAGGTTTCCAGCAGGGCAACGGCGCAGTGCTCGAACATGCGGGGTGTGGGGCAGAACAGCGAGCACGTCGTGGTCGGCTGCTCCGGTGGCGTGGTGGTTGTGCACAACAAGGACGGCGTCATGACAGCATCACCGCTGTTGGCGCTGCCAGCCTCGTCGGAGGAGGTTCAGAGCGTGCACTACCATGCTTCTGGGATGTTCCTCGTGTGCGCAAGGGTCGTCGGCAGCAGTTCGTATTCGTGGTACACAGTGGATGCAGGGACACAGTCCGTCTCAAGTCTGCCTCGAATTCCGTTAGCTTCCGATGCCAGCGTCGTTGCCACCGACGTGGGGTATGCCGGGCAGCACTACATTGTGCTGGACAGCACTGGCACATTGCACACGCTCACGGCAATGCTGCACGGCGACCACTTCGACTGGGCGTCGGAGTCATTCGACCTGAACACGGCGGCGGGTGCCACGGAGCACAGCCTTGCTGTGTCGCAGAACTCGTACGAAGTGTACGTGTCCGTGAAGAGCGCGAAGCAGGTTCTGATAGTCGACCTCAACAGCATGACACGCACCTCAACGATCGACTTGCTGTTCGAGCCGCACGCCGTTGCTTGGACCGGCATTCCCGGCGATGCGGTGCATACAGTCAACGAAAGTGACGAGTGCACAGGAATCACGAACGGGGAACGCTGGGGGTATACGCTCCTGTTCACCATCGTGACATCGCTTCTAGCCGGGTTGGTAATCTTCGTGGTTGTGCCCCTTGTGAAGATGCACCAGCTCACGCTTCAGCTCTTGATGGGATTCGCTGTTGGAGCTCTCCTCGGAGACGTGTTCTTCCACATCATCCCCATCATCCTTGGGGCCCACGGGCACGGCGGTGACGATCACGAGGGTCATGATCATGCTGAAGAAGAGGGCCCGAGCCAGTGGAGGGTGAACATGATGATGACCACCGTGATGCTGACCCTTCTGGCGTTCTACTGGATCGACTGGTTCGCCAGAGCGCTGCTCAAGGGCAAGTCTGACCACGACTTTATCAACGAGCCTATTCATGAAAATGCGAAAGCTGCGAAGCGCAGCAGTGGAGAGGGAGAAGAGGAGGACCAAGAGGAGCCGCAAGAAGGCGAGGAGGAGGAGGGGGACAAGAAAGAATCGTGGTTCCGGTGGCTGCCGGTTAAAGAGTTCCCTCGCATCGTGTGGGTTGTGCTGCTTGCCGATGGCGTACACAACGCGGCGGACGGGCTGGCCATTGGAGCCTCGTTCTCGAAAACTGTGAACCTCGGCATCAGCACATCAGTTGCCGTGATTTTCCACGAGATCCCCCAGGAGGTCGCTGACTTTGCGATCCTTCTCAGCTCTGGCCTCAGCCCCTTCCAAGCGGCGATGCTGAACGTTCTGTCGTCCTGCACGTCTATCGTTGCTGCTTGCATTGCTTGCGCCGTCGGCAGTTCTTCGAGCGACGCGACTGACTGGTTTCTCTGTGTAACTGTAGGGTCGTTTGTGTATTTGGGCGCCATACTCATTGTCCCGGAAATGCTGCATACTGTCACATCAGTCCGCTTCACCCAATTAGCTGTACACACTCTTGGCCTGTTCTGCGGCGGTTTGATTATGTGGGTGATTGCTATCACGGAAGAACACGACGAGTGTGGCCACTAGCAGACATTCACGGCGAGTACATTCTGAACGAAGCCTGCCCGAGCCTCCATTGTGCAGCATACAGCAGCACACACATTGTGCTCGGGTGCATCTGCCACTTGTTGGTGGCGACAATGAACGCGATGCGCGGGAGCGTCGAAGCTCAGCTACACGGCTGATCTCAACAGCATTCACAGGCACAATGAGGAGCAACACTCCAAAGACCAAGAAGGAGCCTCTATTCCACTCCTTTTGTTGAAAAAGCTTTGTTGACACCCTAGACCGGCATGCCAAACAAGCATGCAAATCGGCAAGTGATGGAAAGGGAATGTACTCCACGCATCGTGACAACGGGAGCCGGGAAATACAAGATTTCACCGGTAAAAAAATGACGTTTTACCGGTGAAGGAGCCACAAATACGGGGCCATATTTTTCCTCGGTTGTTGTTACCTAGGTTGACTCCACAACCAACCATCATGTAGAACAGAACGGTCGGTTCGCACTCGTCGATTAACATTGGCGCACCGCAAATTCCTCAGGTCCAAGATGTCGGAATCTACTTGCCCAACCACTGAAAGTGAATCTTGCAGCGAAGACGAACTTGTTGTCTCTGACAGTGAATAACTGAAGGCCGTTGCCTACCTTTACCGTCTGCCAGCCCTGTGTGCCACTCTTTTGCCTTAAACACCCTCAAACCATGGCCGTACTAGTCGTTATCCCTTGCATGCGTGTCCCCTTTGCCTTACCCTGGGTGAAAGACACATTTGAGCAAGACTAAAGGCATACACCAAGACAAAGGCCTGGCTTGGTCCTTTGGTAATCCTGCTGGAAAACATCAAACACCACCCCCCACACCCACCCATCGCCAAATCGTGTTTTTCCTGTTGTTTCTCATTCTTTTGCTTTTCTTTTCAAAAAGCAAACCAATGAACCAAAACTACGCATTTTCCCCTTCGTTTTCCTCTCGCGCTCTCACACCGAGAAAGTCGCTACTTTTACCCAGCACATTCATGAAAACCGTGAGCTAAGCGTTGTGCACCACGATTCGCGTGGCCGCCTCACGCTTTTCTCGTACATCACATCAATATCTTCTCCCTTTCCTGTTTGGCTGAACAAGTGTGCTCAACACCCCCACCGCTGGTACAGGTTTCGATCACCTGAGGGTACGCGTAAGACCAAGAGCCTTCACTTCTGAGTTTGCAAGGCACTGCCCATTCCTGCATCTGGAGCTGGGTGTCGAAGTGTGCTTTTTCCGCTGTTTCTTCCTTCCTTTTCCTCTCGCTCTTTCCCCTCAGGACGAAGATGGCAATCAAATGCAGAAACGAACCCTGTTCCTAGTTTTCTGATACCGTGGCAACGGAGAGAGTCGCTACTCCAACCACGGACATTTCCTGGCACGTAAACGTTTCTCCCCTCTTTGCAAATAAATGGGGACGACACGTTTACTTGCCGTCTTAGGCTCGGCCTTAATCTTTGGGTAATGCGTAGAAGCATGGCACGGATCTCTCGTTTTCTGATTGTGTTGCAGGAACTTAGGCGAGCTTTTCGTTTATGCCGTGCACTAAGCGTATCGTGCATCAGGATTCGCGTGTCCGGTGCATGACCGTCTCCGGCTCTGTTCGTACATCAAAGTCCTTCTTCCTTTCCTGTTTGGAGCAGAGAAAGTGTGCTCAACACCCCCACTGCGGCACGGGTGCCGTTGACTTGCCATGCGCCCTCAGAGCCGTCTTGGCAAGAAGCTGCCCGTCCCCGAGCTGGGTGTCGAAGCACAACAATTCTCCCGTTCCTTCGTGTTTCTAAAGCCTCTAGGCAAAACCCCGTTTTCACATTTCTTGTTTTCTTTTCTCTCTTTTTCAGAGCTACCCCGTTTTAGTCCTCTAGCATAGTAAAACGAGCCGCATTCTACTGGGCATTTGTGGCCGCATGTCTGGCCGCAGTGGGAGGCACTTGCACAGAGAAAGCTACAGAAGGGCGCTCCGCTCCGGTCGCGAGAAAGCGTAGCTGCGAACAGGTGGTTGGCCGCGTCGTTTGCCCGACACTTGGGGCTGCACACAAAGTTCGCCAGCGCGGGAGCAGCCAAGACGTTCCCGGTGGCTGGGGAACGATTTTAGGTGAGAGCAGGTCTGCGAACAGGAACGCGCTTCGAGTCTGACGGGCTTGTCACCTTTCCTGCAGAGGGCGTCTGGACTTCGAAACGAGGGGATTGTCCTCCGGAAGTTTCGACCACCATATGTGAGCGTCTTTTTATTAGGGTGGACTATTTTATTATCGGGATCAACTCCACACGTTGGCGAGTGAGCTGGTCTGGACCGCTCATCTGCGATGGGTTGAATCGGGTTACGCGCGCTCCGATACTGAGTAGTGTTTGTAGCCTTCCTTCTAGATACGGCCTCTTTGGGAAGAGGCCGACTCGAAAGAGAGCGAAAAACGCAACAAAAACAGGAAAAAATAGTACCAAAGAACAAGTTCACAATGAATGTCGACGATGTCGGACGAATTTGGTGATCCGAAAAGCTGGTCTTTGAGGTTTCGCGCGAAACGAACCAAGGTATGCCCACTTGTGAGTCATTGAAGAGGTTCTGGGAGAGCTTTGGGTACCCGTTTTCTCGAATTTTTGACCGATTCATCCAAAGAAACCCTCACAGGAATTCGGAGCTCATACGAACAGTGTTCTTTCGCCGGTCGGAACTTCGCAAGTACAAGCCCCCCCTTTTGAAAGGGAGAAGGTCTCTTATCATGCGTTTCTTTACATGAGGGACAAGAATCTGACCTGCACCTCCTCGTGGTGTCCCTCGGAAACGTGCTCAACGCGCGGCCGACGCAGGCAGTCTTTGATATTGTTTCCCGAATTGGTTGGTCAACAATGACCGTGTGTTTGGTTGATTGGAAAAGTTCGTCTTGCGGAAACCGTCAAAGCATGCGAATTTGCGAGTCATTCAAGAGGTTCTGACAGACCTATGGGTACTCATTTTCTTGGATCTTTGACTGATCCATCCAAAGAAGGCCTCACAGGAATTCAAAGCTGAGACAAACGACGTTCTTTCGAGGGTCGGAACTTCGGGGAACAAGCCCCCCCGAATTCGACATCAGGAGAAGGTCGCATATTGCCGTTTTCGACATTCCTTGAACAAAATTGCCCCTAAAGACCAGGAAGTGAAGAAGACTGGCCTCCGGAGGCCCAGGGGTTCTCGATGAGTGGTTCTGCGGGTCTCGTGTGGAAACAATCAGGGTATGCGAATTTGCGTGTCATTGAAGAGGTTGTGAGAGAGCTATGGGTACCCGTTTTCTTGCATTTCGGACCGATGCATCCAAAGAAACCCCCACAGGAATTCGAAGCTCATGCGAACAGTGTTATTTCGATGGTCAGAACTTCGGAAGTACTTGCCCCCTTTTTGAAAGCGAGAAGGTCTCATATCTCGTGTTTCCTTACATGGGGGACAAGAATCTGACCTGCACCTCCTCGTGGTGTCCCTCGGAAGCGTGCTGAACGCGCGGCCGACGCAGGCCTTTGATGATGTTTCCCGCGTGGAAACGGTCAAAGCATGCAAATTTGCGAGTCATTGAAGGGGTTCTGGGAGACTATGAGTACCAGTTTTCTCGAATTCTTGACCGATTCATCCAAAGAAGCCCTTACAGGAATTCTAAGCAGACGAACACCATTCTTTAGAAGGGTTCTTTCGACACGTTTGCGAAGGTCGGAACTTCGGGGAGTTAGCCCCCAATTCGAGAAGGTTGTGTGCGATTTTTGATGTTCCTTCAGCAAGGTGGCCCCTATAGCCGAGAAGTGAAAGAGACAGCCTTGCGAAGCCCAAGTGATGCCAATGAGGATGGTCTTGCGGGTCTCTTGTGGAACAATCAGAGTATTCGGATTTGCGGGTCATCCCGCAAACCCGCACTCGGTGGCCCTAGCGGGCCCCCTCGTGAATCCCGAACCTTTGAAAGAAGGCGGCCGTCTTGTCCAGGAAAGGGGGCCTCTCATCTATGGGAGGCCCGACTCGAGCAAGAAGAAGTTGAAACCATTCAAATTGAAACGACAAAAAAGGTAATAAAAACAACTGGAAGAACATGACACCAAAATAAAAGATGGCGGGATGACGAGGTTCAATGCCGGTTGTTTTGGCCAGCCATTTTTGGGTTCGCCATTTCCGATTCCGATTTCCGTCAGCATTGTGGTTGGCTGCTGCGTCCCGGCTCGGTATCCTGGTTGCGCACTGGGTCATTGACACCGCAGACTACGGGAAAACGGTTTTCTAAACACAGATTCGTGCATAATTCAGGTATGCGCGAGTGACCAGCCCGTTCTACTTGTACCGGAAACAATGAAGTATGCCATTTTTTTTGCGATTAAGTGAACAAGTGCAGAGAGCGGTGTGCGTGCTCAAATTGATGATGGTTTTGACCGATGCATCTGAAGAAACCCTCACAGGAATTCGAAGTACAGACGAACGACGTTCTTTCGAAGATCGGAACTTCTTCCCCATTTCGACATCAGGGGCGCTCATCGCATTGTTGAGAGCTCCTTTGGCAAGGTGGCCCTGTGAACTGCAGGAAACTCTTCAAAGGGATCAAGAGTCACACAAAGGATATTCCTCATCATCCTCCGCTTCGAAGTCCAGACGATGGCTCATTGCTTGTTTTTGACATGAGGGACAAAAATCTGACCTGCACCTCCTCGTGGTGTTCCTCGGAAACGCGCTGCAAGCGCGGCCGACGCAGGCAGTCTTTGTTGTTTATCCAACTGTCTTTGCCTGATGATTGATCAGGATTCTTTGACAGGTTTGGACAGTTTCCTGTTCAGCCAAACGATACCATTCACGTGTCACGCTGTTCGTTAATTCTGGTGCCGCTTGCTGGTCATTCATTGGCTGTCATTCTTGGGACGATCTCTGGCGATTGGCAGTCGTTCTGGTGCCAATCCTTGGCCATTGGCTGTCAATCTGGCACCGTTCTGCAGTCATTTGCCGTCCTTCAAACAAAGGTGCTTTGGACATTTGCAGTCGCTCTAGTACCGCTTTGGCGGTTCGCTGTCATTCAGGCGCGGCTCTTTGGGCATTTGTGGTCATTCTAGCTCCGTTCTTTGGTCGTCGGCAGTCATTCTGGTGCCGCTTGCTGGTCATTTGCCGTCCCTCAAGCAAGGTGATTTAGACATTTGCAGTCGTTCTCGTACCACTCTGTGGCTGTTCACTGTCATTCTGGTGCCGCTCTTTGGTCATTGGCTGTCATTCCTGGGCGGTCTCCAGCCTGTTGCAGCGTTCTCGCGCCGCAGTTTGGCCATTTTCAGTCATGCTGGCGCTGCTCTTGGGCAATTTGCAGTCGTTCAAGCGCCGTTCTTTGGACATTTGCATTTGGCCGACCGCCGTCATTCAGGCTCTATGGGCATTTGTAGTCGTTCTAGCGGCATTCTTTGGTCATTGAGAGTCGTTCTGGCGCCGCTCCTTGGCCATTTGCTGGCATTCTGGCACAGTCGTTCTGGTACCGCTCTATGGCCGTTCACTGTCATTCTGGTACCGCTCGTTGGTCATTGGCTGTCCTTCCTGGGCGATCTCCGGCCAGTTGCAGTCGTTCTCGTTCCGCAGTTTGGCCATTGCAGTCGTTTTAGCGCCGCTCTTGGTCCGTCATTCAGGTGTGGCTCATGGGCATTTGTGGTCATTTTAGCGCCGTTTGTTGGTCATAGGCAGTCATTCTAGTGCCGCTTGCTGGTCATTGGCTGGGCGATCTCTGGCAATCTGCAGTCGTTCTGGCGCATTCGCTGGCATTCTGGCACAGTCGTTCTGGTACCGCTCTATGGCCGTTCGCTGTCATTCTGGTGCCGCTTGCTGGTCATTGGCTGTCCTTCCTGGGCGATCTCCGGCCAGTTGCAGTCGTTCTCGTTCTGTAGTTTGGCCATTGCAGTCGTTCTAGCGCCGCTCTTTGCCCGTTCACTGTCATTCAGGCGTGGCTCATGGGCATTTGTGTAATTCTAACGCTGTTCATTGGTCATTGGCTGTCATTCTTGGGGCAGTCTCTGGCAATCTGCAGTCGTTCTGGTGCCGCTCCTTGGACATTGGCTGTCATTCTGGTACCGTTCTGCGGTCATCTGCTGTCCTTGAAGGAAAAAAAGACAGGTGTTATGGACATTTGCAGTCGTTCTCGTACCGCACTTTGGCCGTTTGCTGTCAGTCGGGCATGGCTCTTTGGACATTTGTGGTCTAGCTCCGTTCATCTGTCATCTGTCATTGCCGCCCACAGTTGCAGTCGTTCTTGCGCCGCTGTTTGATTATCGGCCAATTTGCAGTCGTTCTTGGGCCGCTCTTTATCATTCAGACGCGACTCTTTGGGAATTTGAGGTCTTGCTATCGAGCCGTAGCGTGATGAGCAGCAGACAGGAGGAGCAGCAGCTAGAAGATAAAACAGCTAGAGGGGCAGCAGATAGAGGAGGAGCAGCAAGAGGAAGAAGCAAGAGGAGCAGCAGCTAGATGATAGAACTGCTAGAAGGGCAGCAGGTAGAGGAGCAGAAGCAGGAGGAAGAGCTACAGCAAGAGGGGGAGAAGGAAGACGAGCCGGAGCAAGATGAGCAGCAGCTCGAGGAGCAGCAGCAAGAGGAAAGAAGCAAGATGAGCAGCAGCTAGAGGCAAGAAAGGAGCAGCTAGAGGAGCAGCAGATGGAGGAGCAGAAGCAGAGGAAAAGCTACAGCAAGAGGGGAAGAAGGAAGATGAGCAGGAACAAGATGAGCAGCAGCTCGAGGAGCAGCAGCAAGAGGAAAGAAGCAAGATGAGCAGCAGCTAGAGGATAGAACAGCTAGAGGGGCAGCAGATAGAGGAGCAGAAGCAGGAGGAAGAGCTGCAGCAAAAAGAGAGAAAGAAGTAAGATGAGCAGCAGCTAGAGGATAGAACAGCTAGAGGGGCAGCAGATAGAGGAGCAGAAGCAGGAGGAAGAGCTACAGCAAGAGGGAAGAAGGAAGATGAGCAGCAGCAAGATGAGGAGCAGCTCGAGGAGCAGCAAAGAGGGAAGAAGCAAGATGAGTAGCAGCTAGAGGAGCAGCAGCTAGGATAAAACAGCTAGAGGGGCAACAGAAAGAGGAGCAGAAGCAGGAGGAAGAGCTGCAGCAAGAGAGAAAGAAGCAAGATGAGCAGCAGCTAGAGGATAGAACAGCTAGAGGGGCAGCAGATAGAGGAGCAGAAGCAGGAGGAAGAGCTACAGCAAGAGGGAAGAAGGAAGATGAGCAGCAGCTCGAGGAGCAGCAGCAAGAAGGAAGCAAGATGAGCAACCACTGGAGGCAAGACAGGAGCAGCTAGAGGAGCAGCAGCTAGAGGAGCCGCAAAGAGGGACGAAGCAAGATGAGTGCAGCTGGAGGAGCAGCAGCTAGAGGGGCAGCAGATAGAGGAGCAGCAGCAGCTGCATCAACAGGGGAATAAGCAAGATGAGCATCAGCTAGGAGGGGCAGCCAGGGTAACAGCTGGCAGCAGCAGGGGCAGCAGATAGAGAATCAGAAGATGAGGGGGGAGCATCAGCAGGAGTCAGGAAGCGGAAACAAACACATACCATTGCCCAAGCACCAACAGCACCAACAGCACCAACAGCACCACAGCACCTACAGCACCAACAGCACCAACAGCACCAACAGCACCAACAGCACCAACAGCACCAACAGCACCAACAGCACCTACAGCAGCAACAGCAGCAACAGCAGCAACAGCAGCAACAGCAGCAACAGCAGCAACAGCATCAACAGCATCAACAGCATCAACAGCATCAACAGCATCAACAGCATCAACAGCATCAACAGCATCAACAGCATCAACAGCATCAACAGCATCAACAGCATCAACAGCATCAACAGCATCAACAGCATCAACAGCATCAACAGCATCAACAGCATCAACAGCATCAACAGCATCAACAGCATCAACAGCATCAACAGCATCAACAGCATCAACAGCACCTACAACAAACAGTGGCAGAACGAAAGGTGTGTTGTTTGCATTGCACTTAGGGTCCAGCTTGCTGCACAAGAAGTCAACAAAGAACGCAAAGCAATAGATGAAGCAATGAATCGATGAAGCGATGCGCAAAAGGGGGAAGCCACAAGAGTGTGAGTACAGTATGTCGAATTCTTCCTTTAATTTTTTCGGGTTTGCGGACTGCCCCTGGATTCTTCAAAGCAGTACCTGTAAGAAAGTTTGAGAGTCGTTGGTGCGGTGCACAAAAACGTTACAAACCTGTGCTGCAAACCCGACCAATCCTGACACCTGGACTGGTTATAGGCTATTTCGCGGATTTCTGTAGGGGACCCTATTGAATTTTTTTTTTTGAGTTTTATAAAAATTTTCGACGAAGGTGAATTTTAAACAAGGAAAATCTTACTGTGACGGACGGACGGGTTTTGAAGCCACAAATATTTATAGTATCCTGACACCTGGACTGGTTATAGGCTATTTCGCGGATTTCTGTAGGGGACCCTATTGAATTTTTTTTTTTGAGTTTTATAAAAATTTTCGACGAAGGTGAATTTTAAACAAGGAAAATCTTACTGTGACGGACGGACGGGTTTTGAAGCCACAAATATTTATAGTATCCTGACACCTGGACTGGTTATAGGCTATTTCGCGGATTTCTGTAGGGGACCCTATTGAAATTTTTTTTTTTGAGTTTTATAAAAATTTTCGACGAAGGTGAATTTTAAACAAGGAAAATCTTACTGTGACGGACGGACGGGTTTTGAAGCCACAAATATTTATAGTATCCTGACACCTGGACTGGTTATAGGCTATTTCGCGGATTTCTGTAGGGGACCCTATTGAATTTTTTTTTTTGAGTTTTATAAAATTTTCGACAAAGGTGAATTTTAAACAAGGAAAATCTTACTGTGACGGACGGACGGGTTTTGAAGCCACAAATATTTATAGTAAAATTAAATGAAGAATTCGACATACTGTACTCACACTCTTGTGGCTTCCCCCTTTTGCGCATCGCTTCATCAATTCATTGCTTCATCTATTGCTTTGTGTTCTTTGTTGACTTCTTGTGCAGCAAGCTGGACCCTAAGTGCAATGCAAACAACACACCTTTCGTTCTGCCACTGTTTGTTGTAGGTGCTGTTGATGCTGTTGATGCTGTTGATGCTGTTGATGCTGTTGATGCTGTTGATGCTGTTGATGCTGTTGATGCTGTTGATGCTGTTGATGCTGTTGATGCTGTTGATGCTGTTGATGCTGTTGATGCTGTTGATGCTGTTGCTGCTGTTGCTGCTGTTGCTGCTGTTGGTGCTGTTGGTGCTGTTGCTGCTGTTGGTGCTGTTGGTGCTGTTGGTGCTGTTGGTGCTGTTGGTGCTGTTGGTGCTGTTGGTGCTGTTGATGCTGTTGGTGCTGTTGGTGCTGTTGGTGCTGTTGGTGCTGTTGGTGCTGTTGGTGCTGTTGGTGCTGTTGGTGCTGTTGGTGCTGTTGGTGCTGTTGGTGCTGTTGGTGCTGTTGGTGCTGTTGGTGCTGTTGTTAAACTTGGGCAATGGTATGTGTTTGTTTCTGCTTCCTGACTCCTGCTGACGCTCCCCCCTCATCTTCTGATTCTCTATCTGCTGCCCCTGCTGCTGCCAGCTGTTACCCTGGCTGCCCCTCCTAGCTGATGCTCATCTTGCTTATTCCCCTGTTGATGCAGCTGCTGCTGCTCCTCTATCTGCTGCCCCTCTAGCTGCTGCTCCTCCAGCTGCACTCATCTTGCTTCGTCCCTCTTTGCGGCTCCTCTAGCTGCTGCTCCTCTAGCTGCTCCTGTCTTGCCTCCAGTGGTTGCTCATCTTGCTTCCTTCTTGCTGCTGCTCCTCGAGCTGCTGCTCATCTTCCTTCTTCTCTCTTGCTGCAGCTCTTCCTCCTGCTTCTGCTCCTCTTTCTGTTGCCCCTCTAGCTGTTTTATCCTAGCTGCTGCTCCTCTAGCTGCTACTCATCTTGCTTCTTCCCTCTTTGCTGCTCCTCGAGCTGCTCCTCATCTTGCTGCTGCTCATCTTCCTTCTTCCCTCTTGCTGCAGCTCTTCCTCCTGCTTCTGCTCCTCTTTCTGTTGCCCCTCTAGCTGTTTTATCCTAGCTGCTGCTCCTCTAGCTGCTACTCATCTTGCTTCTTCCCTCTTTGCTGCTCCTCGAGCTGCTCCTCATCTTGCTGCTGCTCATCTTCCTTCTTCCCTCTTGCTGTAGCTCTTCCTCCTGCTTCTGCTCCTCTATCTGCTGCCCCTCTAGCTGTTCTATCCTCTAGCTGCTGCTCATCTTACTTCTTTCTCTCTTTTTGCTGCAGCTCTTCCTCCTGCTTCTGCTCCTCTATCTGCTGCCCCTCTAGCTGTTCTATCCTCTAGCTGCTGCTCATCTTGCTTCTTTCCTCTTGCTGCTGCTCCTCGAGCTGCTGCTCATCTTGTTCCTGCTCATCTTCCTTCTTCCCCTCTTGCTGTAGCTTTTCCTCTGCTTCTGCTCCTCCATCTGCTGCTCCTCTAGCTGCTCCTTTCTTGCCTCTAGCTGCTGCTCATCTTGCTTCTTTCCTCTTGCTGCTGCTCCTCGAGCTGCTGCTCATCTTGCTCCGGCTCGTCTTCCTTCTCCCCCTCTTGCTGTAGCTCTTCCTCCTGCTTCTGCTCCTCTACCTGCTGCCCTTCTAGCAGTTCTATCATCTAGCTGCTGCTCCTCTTGCTTCTTCCTCTTGCTGCTCCTCCTCTATCTGCTGCCCCTCTAGCTGTTTTATCTTCTAGCTGCTGCTCCTCCTGTCTGCTGCTCATCACGCTACGGCTCGATAGCAAGACCTCAAATTCCCAAAGAGTCGCGTCTGAATGATAAAGAGCGGCCCAAGAACGACTGCAAATTGGCCGATAATCAAACAGCGGCGCAAGAACGACTGCAACTGTGGGCGGCAATGACAGATGACAGATGAACGGAGCTAGACCACAAATGTCCAAAGAGCCATGCCCGACTGACAGCAAACGGCCAAAGTGCGGTACGAGAACGACTGCAAATGTCCATAACACCTGTCTTTTTTTCCTTCAAGGACAGCAGATGACCGCAGAACGGTACCAGAATGACAGCCAATGTCCAAGGAGCGGCACCAGAACGACTGCAGATCGCCAGGGATTGCCCCAAGAATGACAGCCATTGACCAATGAACAGCGTTAGAATTACACAAATGCCCATGAGCCACGCCTGAATGACAGTGAACGGGCAAAAGAGCGGCGCTAGAACGACTGCAATGGCCAAACTACAGAACGAGAACGACTACAACTGGCCGGAGATCGCCCAGGAAGGACAGCCAATGACCAACGAGCGGTACCAGAATGACAGTGAACGGCCATCGAGCGGTACCAGAACGACTGTGCCAGAATGCCAGCAAATGGCCAAGGAGCGGCGCCAGAACGACTCCCAATGACCAAAGAATGCCGCCAGAACGACTACAAATGCCCATAGAGCCTGAATGACGGCGGTCGGCCAAAGAGCGGCGCTAGAACGACTGCAAATGTCCAAAGAACGGCGCTTGAACGACTGCAAATTGCCCAAGAGCAGCGCCAGCATGACTGAAAATGGCCAAACTGCGGCGCGAGAACGACTGCAACAGGCTGGAGACCGCCCAGGAATGACAGCCAATGACCAAAGAGCGGCACCAGAATGACAGTGAACAGCCACAGAGTGGTACGAGAACGACTGCAAATGTCTAAATCACCTTGCTTGAGGGACGGCAAATGACCGCAGAACGGTGCCAGACTGACAGCCAATGACCAGCAAGCGGCACCAGAATGACTGCCAACGACCAAAGAACAGAGCTAGAATGACCACAAATGCCCAAAGAGCCGCGCCTGAATGACAGCGAACCGCCAAAGAGCGGTACTAGAGCGACTGCAAATGTCCAAAGCACCTTTGTTTGAAGGACGGCAAATGACTGCAGAACGGTGCCAGATTGACAGCCAATGGCCAAGGATTGGCACCAGAACGACTGCCAATCGCCAGAGATCGTTCCAACAATGACAGCCAATGAATGACCAGCAAGCGGCACCAGAATTAACGAACAGCGTGACACGTGAATGGTATCGTTTGGCTGAACAGGAAACTGTCCAAACCTGTCAAAGAATCCTGATCAATCATCAGGCAAAGACAGTTGGATAAACAACAAAGACTGCCTGCGTCGGCCGCGCTTGCAGCGCGTTTCCGAGGAACACCACGAGGAGGTGCAGGTCAGATTTTTGTCCCTCATGTCAAAAACAAGCAATGAGCCATCGTCTGGACTTCGAAGCGGAGGATGATGAGGAATATCCTTTGTGTGACTCTTGATCCCTTTGAAGAGTTTCCTGCAGTTCACAGCGCCACCTTGCCAAAGGAGCTCTCAACAATGCGATGAGTGCCCCTGATGTCGAAATGGGGAAGAAGTTCCGATCTTCGAAAGAACGTCGTTCGTCTGTACTTCGAATTCCTGTGAGGGTTTCTTCAGATGCATCGGTCAAAACCATCATCAAATTGAGCACGCACACCGCTCTCTGCACTTGTTCACTTAATCGCAAAAAAAATGGCATACTTCATTGTTTCCGGTGGGCGCCAAAACAACCGGCATTGAACCTCGTCACCCCGCCATCTTTTATTTTGGTGTCATGTTCTTCCGGTTGTTTTTATTACCTTTTTTGTCGTTTCAATTTGAATGGTTTCAACTTCTTCTTGCTCGAGTCGGGCCTCCCATAGATGAGAGGCCCCCTTTCCTGGACAAGACGGCCGCCTTCTTTCAAAGGTTCGGGATTCACGAGGGGGCCCGCTAGGGCCACCGAGACTATAAATATTTGTGGCTTCAAAACCCGTCCGTCCGTCACAGTAAGATTTTCCTTGTTTAAAATTCACCTTCGTCGAAAATTTTTATAAAACTCAAAAAAAAAAATTCAATAGGGTCCCCTACAGAAATCCGCGAAATAGCCTATAACCAGTCCAGGTGTCAGGATACTATAAATATTTGTGGCTTCAAAACCCGTCCGTCCGTCACAGTAAGATTTTCCTTGTTTAAAATTCACCTTCGTCGAAAATTTTTATAAAACTCAAAAAAAAAAATTCAATAGGGTCCCCTACAGAAATCCGCGAAATAGCCTATAACCAGTCCAGGTGTCAGGATACTATAAATATTTGTGGCTTCAAAACCCGTCCGTCCGTCACAGTAAGATTTTCCTTGTTTAAAATTCACCTTCGTCGAAAATTTTTATAAAACTCAAAAAAAAAAATTCAATAGGGTCCCCTACAGAAATCCGCGAAATAGCCTATAACCAGTCCAGGTGTCAGGATACTATAAATATTTGTGGCTTCAAAACCCGTCCGTCCGTCACAGTAAGATTTTCCTTGTTTAAAATTCACCTTCGTCGAAAATTTTTTTAAAACTCAAAAAAAAAAATTCAATAGGGTCCCCTACAGAAATCCGCGAAATAGCCTATAACCAGTCCAGGTGTCAGGATTGGTCGGGTTTGCAGCACAGGTTTGTAACGTTTTTGTGCACCGCACCAACGACTCTCAAACTTTCTTAAAGGTACTGCTTTGAAGAATCCAGGGGCAGTCCGCAAATCCGAAAAAATTAAAGGAAGAATTCGACATACTGTACTCACGCTCTTGTGGCTTCCCCCTTTTGCGCATCGCTTTTTTTTTTTTGTTACGCCGCTCCACCCGGCACTTGGGACCCCGTAACGCGCTCATGGGGGTTCCATTTTCATGGGCGCGGAAACCAAACGGGAAAAGAGGAAAATTCCACCACGAATACACAAGCATGTCCGCCTTACTCTATTTTACTGGGGGCTGTTTTGGTTTTGGTGGCGTACCACCTGCCCTTTTCGTCCTGTGGTGGCGAGCCGCCCACATGACCTTGCATTTTTGTGTTCTCTTTTTTTTTTTTTCCCTTGCGTATTGGCCTGTTTGTGTATTCGCGTTTTGAAGGTGGTGGGGGGGGAAATGGTAAACATTCGGAAAAACACGGCATACCTTGGCTGGAAAAGAGAGATATATAAATAAGAGGAAGGGCATTCCGTGCTTCATCGATTCATTGCTTCATCTATTGCTTTGCGTTCTTTGTTGACTTCTTGTGCAGCAAGCTGGACCCTAAGTGCAATGCAAACAACACACCTTTCGTTCTGCCACTGTTTGTTGTAGGTGCTGTTGATGCTGTTGATGCTGTTGCTGCTGTTGCTGCTGTTGCTGCTGTTGCTGCTGTTGCTGCTGTGCTGCTGTTGCTGCTGTTGCTGCTGTTGCTGCTGTAGGTGCTGTAGGTGCTGTAGGTGCTGTAGGTGCTGTAGGTGCTGTTGTTGCTGTTGGTGCTGTTGGTTCTGTTGGTGCTGTTGGTGCTGTTGGTGCTGTTGGTGCTGTTGGTGCTGTTGGTGCTGTTGGTGCTGTTGGTGCTGTTGGTGCTGTTGGTGCTGTTGGTGCTGTTGATGCTGTTGGTGCTGTTGGTGCTGTTGTTAAACTTGGGCAATGGTATGTGTTTGTTTCTGCTTCCTGACTCCTGCTGACGCTCCCCCCTCATCTTCTGATTCTCTATCTGCTGCCCCTGCTGCTGCCAGCTGTTACCCTGGCTGCCCCTCCTAGCTGATGCTCATCTTGCTTATTCCCCTGTTGATGCAGCTGCTGCTGCTCCTCTATCTGCTGCCCCTCTAGCTGCTGCTCCTCCAGCTGCTCCTGTAGTGGTTGCTCATCTTGCTTCCTTCTTGCTGCTGCTCCTCGAGCTGCTGCTCATCTTCCTTCTTCCCTCTTGCTGTAGCTCTTCCTCCTGCTTCTGCTCCTCTATCTGCTGCCCCTCTAGCTGTTCTATCCTCTAGCTGCTGCTCATCTTGCTTCTTTCTCTCTTGCTGCAGCTCTTCCTCCTGCTTCTGCTCCTCTTTCTGTTGCCCCTCTAGCTGTTTTATCCTAGCTGCTGCTCCTCTAGCTGCTACTCATCTTGCTTCTTCCCTCTTTGCTGCTCCTCGAGCTGCTCCTCATCTTGCTGCTGCTCATCTTCCTTCTTCCCTCTTGCTGTAGCTCTTCCTCCTGCTTCTGCTCCTCTATCTGCTGCCCCTCTAGCTGTTCTATCCTCTAGCTGCTGCTCATCTTACTTCTTTCTCTCTTTTTGCTGCAGCTCTTCCTCCTGCTTCTGCTCCTCTATCTGCTGCCCCTCTAGCTGTTCTATCCTCTAGCTGCTGCTCATCTTGCTTCTTTCCTCTTGCTGCTGCTCCTCGAGCTGCTGCTCATCTTGTTCCTGCTCATCTTCCTTCTTCCCCTCTTGCTGTAGCTCTTCCTCCTGCTTCTGCTCCTCTACCTGCTGCCCTTCTAGCAGTTCTATCATCTAGCTGCTGCTCCTCTTGCTTCTTCCTCTTGCTGCTCCTCCTCTATCTGCTGCCCCTCTAGCTGTTTTATCTTCTAGCTGCTGCTCCTCCTGTCTGCTGCTCATCACGCTACGGCTCGATAGCAAGACCTAAAATTCCCAAAGAGTCGCGTCTGAATGATAAAGAGCGGCGCAAGAACGACTGCAACTGTGGGCGGCAATGACAGATGACAGATGAACGGAGCTAGACCACAAATGTCCAAAGAGCCATGCCCGACTGACAGCAAACGGCCAAAGTGCGGTACGAGAACGACTGCAAATGTCCATAACACCTGTCTTTTTTTCCTTCAAGGACAGCAGATGACCGCAGAACGGTACCAGAATGACAGCCAATGTCCAAGGAGCGGCACCAGAACGACTGCAGATCGCCAGGGATTGCCCCAAGAATGACAGCCATTGACCAATGAACAGCGTTAGAATTACACAAATGCCCATGAGCCACGCCTGAATGACAGTGAACGGGCAAAAGAGCGGCGCTAGAACGACTGCAATGGCCAAACTACGGAACGAGAACGACTGCAACTGGCCGGAGATCGCCCAGGAAGGACAGCCAATGACCAAAGAGCGGCACCAGAATGACAGTGAACGGCCATAGAGCGGTACCAGAACGACTTTGCCAGAATGCCAGCCAATGGCCAAGGAATGTGCCAGAACGACTGCAGATTGCCAGAGATCGCCCCCAGAATGACAGCCAATGACCCGCAAGCGGCACTAGAATGACTGCCTATGACCAACGAACGGCGCTAAAATGACCACAAATGCCCATGAGTCACACCTGAATGACGGACCAAGAGCGGCGCTGAAACGACTGCAATGGCCAAACTGCGGAACGAGAACGACTACATCTGGCCGGAGATCGCCCAGGAAGGACAGCCAATGACCAACGAGCGGTACCAGAATGACAGTGAACGGCCATCGAGCGGTACCAGAACGACTGTGCCAGAATGCCAGCAAATGGCCAAGGAGCGGCGCCAGAACGACTCCCAATGACCAAAGAATGCCGCCAGAACGACTACAAATGCCCATAGAGCCTGAAGGACGGCGGTCGGCCAAAGAGCGGCGCTAGAACGACTGCAAATGTCCAAAGAACGGCGCTTGAACGACTGCAAATTGCCCAAGAGCAGCGCCAGCATGACTGAAAATGGCCAAACTGCGGCGCGAGAACGACTGCAACAGGCTGGAGACCGCCCAGGAATGACAGCCAATGACCAAAGAGCGGCACCAGAATGACAGTGAACAGCCACAGAGTGGTACGAGAACGACTGCAAATGTCTAAATCACCTTGCTTGAGGGACGGCAAATGACCGCAGAACGGTGCCAGACTGACAGCCAATGACCAGCAAGCGGCACCAGAATGACTGCCAACGACCAAAGAACAGAGCTAGAATGACAGCCAATGGCCAAGGATTGGCACCAGAACGACTGCCAATCGCCAGAGATCGTTCCAACAATGACAGCCAATGAATGACCAGCAAGCGGCACCAGAATTAACGAACAGCGTGACACGTGAATGGTATCGTTTGGCTGAACAGGAAACTGTCCAAACCTGTCAAAGAATCCTGATCAATCATCAGGCAAAGACAGTTGGATAAACAACAAAGACTGCCTGCGTCGGCCGCGCTTGCAGCGCGTTTCCGAGGAACACCACGAGGAGGTGCAGGTCAGATTTTTGTCCCTCATGTCAAAAACAAGCAATGAGCCATCGTCTGGACTTCGAAGCGGAGGATGATGAGGAATATGTGTGACTCTTGATCCCTTTGAAGAGTTTCCTGCAGTTCACAGCGCCACCTTGCCAAAGGAGCTCTCAACAATGCGATGAGTGCCCCTGATGTCGAAATGGGGAAGAAGTTCCGATCTTCGAAAGAACGTCGTTCGTCTGTACTTCGAATTCCTGTGAGGGTTTCTTCAGATGCATCGGTCAAAACCATCATCAAATTGAGCACGCGCACCGCTCTCTGCACTTGTTCACTTAATCGCAAAAAAAATGGCATACTTCATTGTTTCCGGTGGGCGCCAAAACAACCGGCATTGAACCTCGTCACCCCGCCATCTTTTATTTTGGTGTCATGTTCTTCCGGTTGTTTTTATTACCTTTTTTGTCGTTTCAATTTGAATGGTTTCAACTTCTTCTTGCTCGAGTCGGGCCCCCCATAGATGAGAGGCCCCGGGGAAACCAAAAAAAAAAAAACAAAAAAAAAACAAAAAAAAAAATGGGGCCCTCCCCCCGAAAAAAAAAAAAAAAAAGGGAGGGGGTGTTGGTGAGTTGGGAGTTGGGTCCGAAAGTTTGCCCGCCCGCCCTTGCCCCCTGTGACCTTGGCTTTCGTCAAGGCTTTCCGTTTTTGCGTAAAGTACAAACTGCCGATTCTTGCTTTCCCCTTTTCATAGCTGGCAGCGACTCTAACCGAAGTTTTTCTCAATGAAAATGGCTTGCGACTCTAACCGAAGTTTTTCTCAATGAAAATGGCTTGCGACTCTAACCGAAGTTTTTTGTAATGAAATGCTCTACGCGACTCTAACCGAAGTTTTTCTCAATGAAAATGGCTTGCGACTCTAACCGAAGTTTTTTGTAATGGAAATGCTCTACGCGACTCTAACCGAAGTTTTTCTCAATGAAAATGGCTTGCGACTCTAACCGAAGTTTTTTGTAATGGAAATGCTCTACGCGACTCTAACCGAAGTTTTTCTCAATGAAAATGGCTTGCGACTCTAACCGAAGTTTTTTGTAATGGAAATGCTCTACGCGACTCTAACCGAAGTTTTTCTCAATGAAAATGGCTTGCGACTCTAACCGAAGTTTTTTGTAATGAAAATGCTCTACGCGACTCTAACCGAAGTTTTTCTCAATGAAAATGGCTTGCGACTCTAACCGAAGTTTTTTGTAATGGAAATGCTCTACGCGACTCTAACCGAAGAGCTGCCCCAAATCTCAGATTTTGCAAACCTGAAAATCTCAGATTTTGCAAACCTGAAATCTCAGATTTTGTATTTCACATCGTGTCTTCCCGATTACCTTGACCATTTGATCGAGCGCATACGAGTATGCTAACTCGGATCTGGAACGAGTCCATGGGAGAGGAACGGTCTTGACTTTTGCATTTTCATTGGCACATGACCGATTCATTTTGCATTCCCTCCATGTCTTTCGAGCACGTGGTATGTCATTCATACTCATTCTAATCGGCATCCCTCTTCTTGAATCGCGAACGATTCTTTCCGTGGAATGTTAACACCGCCATTTGAGATTATCGAGGCGAGGTCATGCCAGATTAGTTAGCTATGTCACTAGAGCGGAGTGCTGCTCCGATTCAGAATGTGATTGACTCACTCTAGTGATTAGCGTTCTTGCCTTATGAATACCAGTCTCTTTCATTTGCCAGTCTTTGATTTTCATTTCATGCGTGGTTGACCATCATATTACCATCAGGAGAGGTAGTGATCCTTCCGTCCTCCTGGAGCTCAAGAGCTTCCAGGAGGGGAGGACCCCCTTTCCTATATTGGGCATGACCCCTTTTCCCGAACTGGGGGGGTCGGCGACGCGCACGCGTCCCTCCCCCCCTCCCTACAGTTGCCTGTAGGAGAGAGAGGAGAGAGGAGAGAGGGAGAAGAGAGAGAGAGGAGAGAGAGCAGCGCACGAGAGTCACCTGGCAACAACGCGCCCACCTCATACCCTTGCTCCTGAGCACAACACCTCCATCTCCAATCTTCTCCGCGCCGGGAAGCTCCCGCACCGGCCCAGAGCTCAACCTTTTTACAAAGGGAGCCGAGGGCCAGAACAGGAACTTTGACGCGAAAAAAAATGGCGAGGGGGTGGGGGCCTGAAAGAGGGCATTTTAGCGGGCGAGGGGTCACCTCGCGACGAAATCTCAAAGCTTGTCTCCCCTGATTCTCGGGCGGGACCCTACCTCCCCGGACCCCCTATCCCTCTCCTGTGTCATCATCCCGAGTGCTCAAGCCGAAGCGAACATCTCAGGGAATCATACGACGTGGAGAGAAAAAAGAGGCAGGTTTGGTAAGGTGCGGCCGGAGATCAAGAGAGATTCCGCTTAAGATCCGTCTTTCGATTTGCCTTAAATATGATGATTCAACCATTCATTCCATTCCATTCAAATTGACCAACATCGAGAGACTCTGGGTGGATTCATCACTTTTTTCTTTCCATCAATCTGAGATTTTCGATTTTGCAAAATCTGAGATTTCAGGTCTGCAAAATCTGAGGTTTTCGATTTCCTCACACAATGCAGTGCTCCTGTGCAGACAAAACTTGAGTGTTGCAAACGAAATTTTCACCAACTGAAATTGGGACCCCACACACTGAAATCAAGTGCTCCTAAGCAGACGAAATTTGAGTGTTGCAAACGAAATTTTAACACCTGAAATAGGGACCCCACACACTGAAACCAACTGGTGGCAACCTCCTGCCATCTCTTATAATAAAAATTTTAAGCGCCGAAGGCGCAACCCCCCCAATCCGACAGAACACACTGCCTGGAACTGTCCTAAAGCTGAGCCCAAAAAAATTTGACCCAAAATTTTTGTTGTTGTAGTTCTGAAAATCTCAGATTTTGCACTCACACCAAAATCTCAGATTTTGCAAAATCTGAGATTTTGGTGAAATACGCAAAATCTGAGATTGGCCCATTTTGCAAAATCTGAGATTTGCAAAATCTGAGATTTGCAAAATCTGAGATTTCAGGTTTGCAAAATCTGAGATTTTCAGGTTTGCAAAATCTGAGATTTGGCCCAGCAAAAAAAAATTTCTGGGTTCGCCAATCTCAGATTTTGCAAAATCTGAGATTTCGCGTTTGCAAAATCTGACACCCACCCGACTCGGCCCGGTAGAAGGTTCCCTGGTGGGACACGTGGCGTGCTCGGGCGGCGCGCTACGACCCGGCCCGGTTGAGGTTTTTGGGGAGGCGACATGTTTTGCGACAGGTGAATGGGGACCTGCCCTTGGGATGGCTCCCGGGGCGGATTGCGGGTTTGACCCGTCATGTTTTACAGGATTCTGGTTTGAATCAAACTGTTGTAGTTCTGAAAATCTCAGATTTTGCACTCACACCAAAATCTCAGATTTTGCAAAATCTGAGATTTTGGTGAAATACGCAAAATCTGAGATTGGCCCATTTTGCAAAATCTGAGATTTGCAAAATCTGAGATTTGCAAAATCTGAGATTTCAGGTTTGCAAAATCTGAGATTTTCAGGTTTGCAAAATCTGAGATTTGGCCCAGCAAAAAAAAATTTCTGGGTTCGCCAATCTCAGATTTTGCAAAATCTGAGATTTCGCGTTTGCAAAATCTGACACCCGCCAGTCTGCAGCCGTTGTTCGGCTGGCGTTCCTCTGGCAGCGCTCTCTCTCTCTCTCAAATGACAGTGAGAATGTGGGGTAGGCCTTGCTTATTGATTCACGGTTGAACGAAGCTAGCGCACAAGGTTTGCCTGTTCTCGCACCTACTTTCCGATTTCACACAGATGCTCTACAAACTTCGGCCTGAGCTCCTTCCTGCGTTCGTCTGTTGGTGGGTTCTCCCACTTGACGGGTTCCGCCGTGGCCACTCCAGTTGAAAGAGAACGGTAAAAGGTCACCAAGTCAGGATACTCGTAGTTTAACTGAGGGAATTCTGTATCGCAAGGCACTCTCCCACAGGTTACCTTACCCCTCCCGTACACTTCGATCCCCGTTCTTTTGTCAGAACCTTGTGTCTTTTTGAAACGCTCCCGCGGGGCCGATGGACCCCAAAAAAAAAATTTGGCAAAAAAAAATTTTGCTCAACTTCTGCAAAAATTACTGCAGAGTTTGTTCCAAAATTTTAAAATTCAAAAATCCCATTTTTTTTCTGGAACTAAAATTTTGGCCATTTCCAAAAAGACACAAGGTTCTGACCCTGCATGATACTCCGTCCGCCACCGTCCGCTCGCTCGGATACTCCGTCCGCCACCGTGCGGTAGCTCGGAAACTCCGTCCGATACCGTCCGCTAGCTCGGATTCTCCGTCCGCTGCCGTCCGCTAGCTCGGATACCATGCAGGGTCAAAACCTTGTGTCTTTTTAAAACGCTCCCGCGGGGCCGATGGAGTCCGAAAAAAAATTTTGGAAAAAAAAAATTTTGCTCAACTTCCGCAAAAATTACTGTAGAGTTTGTTCCAAACTTTTAAAATTCAAAAAACCCAGTTTTTTTCCGGAATTTTTTTTTTTGCCATTTTCAAAAAGACACAAGGTTTTGACCCTGTATGATACTCCGTCCGCCACCGTCCGCTACCGTCCGCTCGCTCGGATACCATGTAGGGTCAAAACCTTGTGTCTTTTTGAAAATGGCAAAAAAAAAATTTCCAGAAAAAAAATGGGTTTTTTGAATTTTAAAAGTTTGGAACAAACTCTGCAGTAATTTTTGAGGAAGTTGAGCAAAATTTTTTTTCTCTAAAAAATTTTTTAGGGCCCCATCGGCCCTGCGGGAGCGTTTTAAAAAGACACAAGGTTTTGACCCTGCATGATACTCCGTCCGCCACCGTCCGCTAAGTCGGATACTCCGTCCGCCAGGACCAATATTTCAACCCGAAGCTCGGGTTTTGAGCTGCCGGGCACAATGAGAAATAGCTTTTGGCAATCACACTAATGCAACAAATTTACAGCTTTTGGAGTCGAAAGCTGGGCCCAGCTACTCTCAGTATGTGAGTGGGCTCACCACCGATATCTGGGGGGGGAGGGACCTACCCACCTCTGAGCCAAATTTGCAGGAAAAAATTCCACGATAGTAATAATCCTCTCCCCCAAAGCGGCTAGCAATTCTTGCTGTGTGGCGCTACCTTCGATGAGCAAAACACTTGCACGTGCCGCATTTGGTCCGAACACCCCTCAACACAGTCACACGCACCAAGTGCCACGAGGACACCCGAAAAGTGCTCTGTACAACATTTTGTAGGATTTTACGTGGGGCTCAGAGCTCAAGCTACTTCCCTGGATGCAGCCAAAAATAAAAAATGGACACCCCCCCCCTCCGCGGTTAAATAACCTGGCCTCAGTGGTGCAAGCACCACGCGCTCTTCAAACCCAAGAAACATTTTCCCCCCAACCTGTCGCTTTTGTGACGCCACAAACTTCGTTTCCCGAGACGTTACCATACGGCCCAACCCCCGAACACCAAGAGAGGTACAGTTTGGAAGGGACTGCATGTCAAAGCAGGAAAAGGCATATGGAAACGCTCAGAACCAATAAAGAACAAAAAAAGTCGTAACCCAACACAGGACGAGAAGGAAGGAGCAGCACCACCAGAACCGAGAAAGAACAAAAAAAGAAGAATACTACGCACCAAACCCACCACCCACCCCAACCCGGGCTTCCTTTTTACCCCTGCAAACCCGTGAATAGGTGCTACGGGAGTATCTGGCAACCGCTGCTTAACAGTGCTCACGTGGGCGGTGTCTTCGGACAGCACCTCGTGATGTTCGCATCACAAAACAAAGAAGACAGTGAAATGGTCGTTACCTGGTCGGGTTTCGCTCGCGACCGTTTCCTGAACAATCCTTCACTAAATCCGCGGTTAAATAACCTGGCCTCAGTGGTGCAAGCACCACGCGCTCTTCAAACCCAAGAAACATTTTCCCCCCGTTGAGACCTGCCGGCCCTAAAACGGCACAGGACTGGTTCTCCATTGACAAACGCCTTGCTTAAGCTCGGCACCCGGTTGCTTTGGCAACCTGTCGCTTTTGTGACGCCACAAACTTCGTTTCCCGAGACGTTACCATACGGCCCAACCCCCGAACACCAAGAGAGGTACAGTTTGGAAGGGACTGCATGTCAAAGCAGGAAAAGGCATATGGAAACGCTCAGAACCGATAAAGAACAAAAAAAGTCGTAACCCAACACAGGACGAGAAGGAAGGAGCAGCACCACCAGAACGAGAAAGAACAAAAAAAGAAGCATACTACGCACCAAACCCACCACCCTCCCCAACCCGGGCTTCCTTTTTACCCCTGCAAACCCGTGAATAGGTGCTACGGGAGTATCTGGCAACCGCTGCTAACAGAGGGGCGGTGTCTTGGGACAGCACACTCGGACGCAGAAGCCGACAAAGAAGCCGTGACAGAGACTGGCCAAACTCCGAATTCGCGAGAACGGTTGGCAGCGCGAGCGGGTGGAAGAGGCCTGGCTCGAGTGGTCACGAGTCAGTGAGCAGTATTTGCAGGATGCGTTCGCAGTCCCTGTGGAAGAGAGAGGAAGGGGTTCCGGCCGGGGGATGAAGACATTGCCGAGGAGGGTCTGTGTCACGGCGGGCACTGCGACCGACGGGTCGGGGGCAGCAAACAGCAGGCAACTACGGCTCAGAAAGGCCATCCACCGGATGGAACGCATCTGCAGCTACCTCGCGCAACGTCGCGGGCCGGAAGCTGTTCCACATGAGGTGTCCCTCTGCTGGCAGAACTGCAAGCGGCTGGCACAAGCGTGCATGGAGGGCGACCAAGGCGCAGGGGGGTTTCCGGATCATGAGAAGGCGAAACAGCTGCTCACAGCGTTGCGGGAGGAGACGAGTAGGCTCGGAAGAGAAGGATCTGCGGCCAGGTTTACGAAGTACCGAGACAAGCTGAACGAGAGGGCGGACGCGAGCAGACGATGTCTAGCGACCGTCTGCGCCGGTCGCGCTGAGCCGTCGGGTGTGTTGCGCACCGGAGCGAAGATGACTGCAAATGTGGACGAGATGGACGAGGTGTTGCACACTGCGTGGGACGCTATCCTGCGTAAATACAAGGACCGGCCAGAGCCGGAGTACGGACCGTTTCGGGATCGGTTCCAGGAGCACATCGACACACACTTGATGGAACCCGGGACGATCACGGGGGAGGAGCTGCGGACTCTGCTAAGGAAGAAGCCGAAGAAAAGCGCGTCAGGCGTGGATGGCTGGCGCATGGCTGAACTGCGGGAGTTGCCGCTTCCCCTGCTGAATGCGCTAGCGGATGTCATGAACCTGGTCGAAGTGACTGGGGTTTGGCCGGCGAGCATGACAACTGCCCTGGTGTCGATGGTGCCGAAGGATGAGAGCCAAGACCCGCTGCACACGAGGCCAATAACCGTCACGTCCGCTGTGTACCGCCTATGGGCGTGCCGCAGGCTTGCGGACATAGTCCTGTGGCAGGAGAAGTGGATCGAAGAAGGACAGAAGGGCTTTCGACCGGGTCACCGTATCGAGGACGTCCTGATGGAGATAGGGCTCGAGATGGAGGACGCCTTGCTAGATGGAGAGCCGCTCTACGGGGTGGCGCTGGACTTCCGGAAATGTTTCGACATGGTCCCGCGAGAGATAGTGCTGCGCCTGGCCGGGGACTTAGGGTTGCACAATCGGGTTCTCAAGCCGCTGAGGGCGATCTACAGACTGCTCGCGAGACGCTTCAAGCTGCCTCTAGGGGTGGGCAGGGAGTTTAGTGTGACCAATGGTATCCTTCAAGGGTGCCCTGTATCCGTCATCCTCATCAATGCCCTGCTGTCGGTAGTGATGAAGGCGGTCAAGAAAGAAGCGGAGGGGGTGAGCCCAAAGTCGTACGCGGACGATGCCACGCTGCTATCGCGGCTGTCGGAGGCCGCCCTGCAAAAGGGGGTGGACGTGGTAGACGAGTTCTGCACGCTCACCGGAATGGAGCTGAACCTCCAGAAAACGGTCGCCTTCTCGGCGAGACGTAGGCATCAGTCGACGCTCAGACTCCGCAGCGTGGATGAAAGGTCCGACTCGGAGAGGGTGGAGAAGGCGGCTGCCCTGGCGGAAGGCCTCCGCCATGCGCCGTTCCGGTACGAGAAGCGGGTCCGGATTGTACAGTCGAATGTGCTGCCGGCGGCGCTGTCAGGCTGCTCTTTCGCGCCGGTGTCGAAGGTGGCAATGAAACGGCTGACGACGTCGGTGATGGGACTGATCTGGGGTGGGTCCAACCCAAAGCGCGCGAGGGAGATGGTCCTAAACTTTCAGGAGAAGGGCCACCTGACGGACCCCAGTACATGCCTAGCATATAGGGTGACGACGGCGTTCTACGCGGCGTGCGAGAGGTTGCCACGACTTCTGCCTCTGATGGAGAGCATCCAGGGAAGGTACGCCGAGGAGGACCTACCCCTGGGGCCAGTTGGACTGGCGATGAAGAGCATGGAGGAGTGTGGACACGTATGGGGACCAGGGCCCCTGTCTCGCACGCTGAGGAATGGTGCAGGCCGGAGCTGAGCCGCTGCAAGCACTGTGGAAGCGGCGACACCGAGGACGAGAAACACGTATTCTGGGACTGCGGAGCGTACTCGCACATACGGCGACGAGAGGCACATGCCGAGCTGATGGCGGCCAACCGCGCCGACTGGCCCAGATGCACGCTGGAACACGGAGTGGTAGTACCCGAGAATGCCCACTTCTCGAGGCGGCTCCAGGAGATGATGGCTGAAATCCTTGCGGAGCGGGCAGGGCTCGAAGCACGAGGCTGGGTAGCCAGGAACCCCACGACCCCCTGGTCGAGAGCGGATGCGATGCCTGCCGAGAAGCTCGACCACCCCTTTGCGCGGATTGCCCCGGCATGGGCGTGGGAGCGGAACAAGGCCTGGGGGCTACCGACGTTTTATGCGTTGGTAGCGTGGCTGTCAGACATGGAGTGGACCGAGAACGGGCAGGCGTCAATGCTAGAGCTTGCCATCGACTTTGAACTCTTTTCAGGCCTCAGCATACCGCTGCACGAGAATGCACCGAAGGGGGTGAGGGAGCGAGGAAACGTCCTGCGCTGCATGATCAGCGCGTTGGACAAGCTGGCGACACAGCAAGGGCTGGGGAGTTGCGAGCGAGGCGAGAGAGTATGCCCGACGACGTCGCTGTCGTTCATGGGCATCACGGGGATATCGGGGGTGCGGCCCAGGCCCCGCTTTCGCGAGGCACACACGGGGACGATCCTCGAAGAGCAGGTGAAGGGAAGCGATGTAGGGACGCAGTTCCCGACGTACCCGGACTGGACGGCCGAGAGAGCGGCGAGGTGGGCCCTGCCTGCCCCACCACAGCTGCACCCCGACCCCGTGCATATGCCGGGTGTCGGAGTAGAGAAAGCGCTCGTCACCTGCGCGACCCACCACAAGGGGAAGTGTGAGGCGTGTCGAGCACTCGTCCGAAGGGACGTGCCCACGGTAGAGATGTGCTGTCGGCACCATCACCACGCTGACGATGGGCAGCCGATCGCGGTGTGCGTGGAGCACAGCACGACGAAATGCGGCGAGTGCAAGACGGCGGCGGCGTGCTGCCGCAGCGGGCATCATGCCTGCCGCACGCATGGCAGAGGAACCTGCCAGGAATGCAGGAGGCTCCCTACGTTGGCGCAGAGGAGACCGGCAGCGTGCTGCCGCCGCGGCCACCACCAACCCAACGAACCGAACGCCCCGGCAACCCCCGGACACAGCAAAAAGAAGAAGAGACCCCTCTCACCCACCCAGGTGGGCGTACAACGAGAAACACCGGCGGGAAAGCGCGCGGCGCAGGCACCGCCCGCCGTGGTGAAGCAGAAGACGGCGACGACCGGACGGGCGGCCAAGAGGCCGCCACCAACGCCAGGGACCGGCGAACGACCAGCGTTGAAGAAGAGGGTGCTCGGCACCCCGAAGGAGAGCCCGATCGCCGGCCGCAAGCGGAAGAAGGCGAAGGCGACCACACCCGAGTCAGGGGTGCAACGAAAAAAGAGGAAGGCCCTTAAAGCAAGCGGCTACCAGAAACGTCCGACGTCCCCAAGCACTCCAGTGCCCTCGAGAGTGAAAAACGTGCAAGCCTGTCCGCACCTGTGCCCCCCCACGCAATCTCCAGAACCGCAAGAAAGCCCAGCGCCCCTGGCGCCACAAGTACTCGACCTTGACGACGCAATGACAGGTGACGACGTCATAAAGTAACCTTAAGCGGCGACACAGTGCATGCTAATCCATGTGGTTCATGTACTTAAAAGAACTCAATGCTTAACAGTGCTCACGTGGGCGGTGTCTTCGGACAGCACCTCGTGATGTTCGCATCACAAAACAAAGAAGACAGTGAAATGGTCGTTACCTGGTCGGGTTTCGCTCGCGACCGTTTCCTGAACAATCCTTCACTAAATCCGCGGTTAAATAACCTGGCCTCAGTGGTGCAAGCACCACGCGCTCTTCAAACCCAAGAAACATTTTCCCCCCGGTAAGAACCCGGCAGAAACCCGGCAGGAACCCGGCAGAACTTGGTTTTGATCACACCATACGAACTTTTAAAAGAGCCGAAAAGCATCGGAAGCCATGTGTCAGATGTGTAAAAAAGTTCGAATGCTCGTATCATCAGCCACATCATGGAATACATACCCGTGCCGCAGGCGCGGAAACCTTTGAAGCTGCCGGGTGAGTCCAGTGCTGCAGGCGCTCTGCAAAAACTGTATGACCAGCCACACGGGTTCACTCCTACACCCAGCTATCTCAGACCGGATCTCAGGCCGGAGGAATTCCTCCGGGGCCTTAGCACCTTTGTTTTTGAGGAATTCCTCAGGGGGTTTTCTCAGGGCACTGCTGAGGGATCATCCCCTTTACGCGCCTGTACTTCAGGATCGGCTCCTCCAGCTGCTGCCTCGAGGTTTGGGCGACGCTCAGTGTAGTCCCCGCGCAATCGAGTCCAATTTCAATATGACAGGTACCATTCCCTACCTCCAATAAGAATCTGAACCAAATAAGCTAAGAGCCATGACATGGCGTCGCCGCGTCTGGAGATGGCCTTGTGGCAGCTTCCACGTTCTCTTTATCTCAAACGGGAAAATGTGAAGGTGGCCATCTGCACTTGGAATTCACAACACGCTCGGGCATCGGGGATCAAAGGACTCGAGAAATGGATACATGCGAAAAGGGGGACCGAAATAATTGTTGTAGGCATGCAAGAGGTACGTAAAAGCGACGACTGGATAGACAAACTTACGAATGAACTCCTACAATTCGACTATCTCCGGGTTGCAACCGTTGCAAAACATGAACTCCTCATTTGTGTGTTTGCCATTAAGCGTTGCGCAGCTGCCATTACCAACATTGCTGACGACTCTACCCGCACTGGGCACGTTTTTTCAGACAAAGGCTCGGTCTCATTACGATTCGCACTGTTCTCCAAGAAGTTTCTCTTTATTAACTGTCACCTGGATCATAGTATCGAAACGAGCAAAGCACGTAATTCCGGGTACCATCAGATACTGCAGCTCGTGAATGCTGGGCCTCCGAAGGACCCGAATTGCAGCTCTCTCGTCAACATGGTAGAAGCCGAAACTGACGTACTGGCGAGATCTCACTTGTCTGTCCCCGGATCCCCTGGATCACTGAAACGTTCAGCATCTCCTTCTAGCGAAACGTCTAACTCGCCCACTATGGATGGAGTTGTCAAGGAACCACAGCTGTCTCTTTCTGATGATGACGACCACCCGTCTTGGGCGTTTCCACAAGCGAAGGACCATGCTGCCACTACGCCGTCCTTGGGCTCATCTCGTGCCACCAAACACGACTATGTCTTTTGGCTGGGAAACATGAACTACAGAGTTGACGCATCCGTTGAGGACGTGATGTACTGGATAGCGAAAAAGCAGTATGAAGAAATTGTGGCTCGCGATCAGATGACTGCTGCAATGAAAGAAGGTTCAGGTTTCGTGGGGTTTCACGAAGCACCGATTACGTTTGCACCGACATATAAGTTCTTCCATGACCGAGAAGATTACGACATAAGCAAGCGCCTCGGAACGAAACGAGTACCCTCGTATACAGATCGTGTTCTGTGGCACACTGCTGTACCCGTGACGTCGTTTCTTCCAGCTGCCAGCAGTTTGGTTCGCCCGTTAAAGTACAAGTCGTATCCGCGCGTTCGTGGTTCAGACCACGTCCCTCTCTCGCTCGTCGTTTCCACAGCTGTCTATGCTCCTGACGAACACCAAATGGAGTGCGTGAAAGACCTCGTGCTTGATGGGAGATTGCCGCAGGAAATTGAGCAGGTACTGTCTGCTAAACAAGGTACGGTTTTGACTTTCAAGTTCATTCTAGATAGCAAGTAACATGGTCCACAGTAAGAATTCTCTCCAGTTCGTATCAGTTGGCTTCTTGGTCTTCCGAATCAGTTGGCTTCTTAGTCTTCCAGTAGATCGCACACAATAAACTGTCGTGCCTTCCTGAAACTATTTCCCTCGACAAGTGGGATGTACTTCGCTTCAGACGTTACCCACACCATGGACTTTACCGGACACACACCCATACCTATCGACCTTAAGATGTACAAAGCATGACGCCCCGCGCTGCTCCACGTGTACGAGAAGGCGAATGCCCCCGGACACCTGCTGCAGTCAGCAACATGCAAATCACGAAGAAGGAAGCCAAGAAGCCAATGCCAGTCGAGGCGCACGTCGCGACCACGAGCGGCTGGCTGGTGCATCGGCAGTAACGTAAGTGCATTGTGCAACTGGGCTACTCCGCTCGGGGGTTATTGCAGTTTACTGAGGGAATAGGAGCAAGCCGCAAGGCTAGACGAGCACGACCACCTCGAATTGACACCAAAATTATTCAGGGTGGGGCTGGCTTCGACGACTAGTGATCCCGGTAAATGGTAGCACTCCTGAACTAGCCCGAACCAACATGATCAAAGAATGTCAGCCACACCTTCCCGATTCACACACACACACACACACACACACACACACACACACACACACACACACACACACACACACACACACACACACACACACACACACACACACACACACACACACACACACACACACACACACACACACACACACACACACACACACACACACACACACACACACACACACACACCACAGGGATTGAAGACCGAGACGACTACGAGCGGAACGTTTTTTTAGCTCCAATACCAGAAGCTGATGACACAGTAATTGGTACCGGCACTGTGTACTCCTCCGATGAAGATGAAGAGAGTCTCGCCTTGAAGCAGCGCCGGCGCATGGGAAAAAAGATTAGCAACATCGAAGTGCTCTTAAAGCGTGGTCCCAACAGTAACTCTACCAAGACTGACAAAGTGTTGCGACATAACGCAAAGCTTGACAGCCTCATTGGTAGACTCGAAAAGACACAGCCGCAGTGGCAAATGAGTAGCATTGAAGTCGTCGGAGAGATGTGTGCAAACGCAATGGGAAGGGTGGATGAGGCGCACGATGCCGTGAGGCATGGAGAGGTGCTTCAAGTACTGGTGGATCGAACAACTGTGCTGAGCAGAGCGTTCAAGTCCCTGAGCGATGGCATCAACATGGCCGCTATTGCCTTAGACAAGGCAATGGCAGAAGCCTGCAGACGAGGGAAAACGAAGAACAATATCACGCACCGAAGTATCATTTCTTCCATCGAAGAGGATCCCTCAGAGGCCTGTGCTTCGGTTTTAGACCTCGGCGAGCGAACCGCTTTCTTCTCGGGGTACTACCTGGGGCTTCAGGTTGTCGCCGCCGAGGCTCAGCCGGAAGCTCGGAATGTGGATCGGCGGGATGAAGTCGATACACCAGATTTCGCTCATGCGCGGAAGCGTCTGAATGAACTTACCGCAGTTGAGGCTGAGCTGGATCGCAGAGAACAGGCTCTGGATCAGAAGTCTGGGCGTGTCAACGACTTGCACGCAAGAGTGGGGTGCCTCCAAGAGACTGTGGAGGCCCTCGAGAATGAGTTGCAAGCTTCCTGTGCGCTGCCTACTGCTTTGCAAGAGTTGGAAGACCGACTGAGACAAGAGGAGGTCGAGGTGCTGCAACTGCGTGCTGCCTTGTCAAAAGAACAGCTTATTGTGGCCTCTCTCTCGGCTGGGAGAGAACGAGTCGCCGCGGACTTTGCGCGCAAGGTTGGGCTGATGGAGGACGACATAGACCGTCGACACTTCTGGTGCAGCACAATGGAGGAACACCTGGCGAATAAGCCGCGGCGCAAGATGAAGACCAGTCCCACCCGAAAATGGACCCCAGGTCCGGGTGGAGGCGGCGGCAACATCGACCTCATCATTAGCCGCACGAGCCTTGAGCGCCACACCGAGCGTATGGTATCCAAAATCGGTCAAGCTGAGATGAATACCCCAGGCCCTCCTTCGCCACAATCGCCTCAGCGAAGCGCATCACTGTGTGTTCGCAATGAAAGCTCCCTGTCACCCCAGAGGGGTGATTGTTACCGAAGCGGTGCCACTCCAACCCTCCACAAGCTAACCCGAGAATGCTCTCGTTCACCCCATCGTGAACCTTTACAGCCTCTGCAACAAGAAGAAGGCGGCAGAGGGAGGGGGTCGTTTCTGTCCCTTCTTCGCGGTTTCTGATCCAGCAGAGTGCGGTTTCCAGGTTTCCATTTTCTGGTTAAGAAGAAATTAAAAGGTCCACCCGGACAACCGTCAAAGCGTGCCCCGTGTTAGTGTTGCCTTGTTAGTAAGGACCACCATAGTCATGACCGCCAGGCCGCTCCTGTACGGCTGGATCGAATCCCGTGTGTTCGACAGTAGTACACAGTTGCTTCAGGCTGGGCAGGCTGGCTTTCCAGCCTCTGACTATCCGCATACCGTTGTCTCGGTTATGCCGAGGACCCCCAGTGATCCACCAGTATTTTGTGCCCGCCGTACAAACGCTGCTCGTTTTGTGGCCTGGCCACTGCCCCTTCGGGGTTCTCGACTTCATCTAACTAATCCCGTGTACTAGATTGTCCAAAACAAAGCTCGCGAAAATTGGACCTTTCTCTTGTCTTCGACTTTACTTGCCCGCATTCAAAAGTTTGCTGATGCAGCGGTCTGTTGCTTGCGGTCGTGTCTAGTTCAGCTGGTGGACGTTTGCGGCAGATTCCAGTCGGTTGGGACAAAATGTCCGATGCTGCTTCCGGAACCAGAACACACCCTTGTCATCAAACTGTGGCGGTACGGATCCAAAATAAAAACTGAGACCAGAAGACTCACCGACAGGGAAAAGGCGAACATGCATGGGGGAGAGAGTGCAATACGGCGAGCAGCGGAGCTGTATAGTGCAGCGGACCGAATTCTGGTCTTGGCGGGGGCTGGAATGGGTGTTGATTCTGGCATCGGCACTTTTAGAGGCATTCATGCTGGGACCTGGCCAAACATGAATACGTATCAGCCCATCCCTGCTGCGCCTGATGGAACAATGGGCCTCTCTCAGTTGAATAATGCGCGCTGGTTCGAGGAGGACCCAGCGATGGCGTGGGACTTCTGGTTGTGGTGCTTCAGAACATACACGCAGAAAACGCCGCATGAGGGGTATCGGATTGTTAGGGACATGGTGCGAGAAAAGAATGGGTTTGTGGTTACAACGAATATCGACAGCCACTTCGAAGTCGCAGGGATCCCAGTTGATAGGCTGAGGGAATTACATGGAAGGGTTCAGAGGCTGAAATGCAGCGGGAAGGGACGGTGTGTAGAAGTGAAGAAGGTAGGAGGGGAGGAGGACCTGCGGCCGATCGACTTCGCGGAAGACTTTGCAGAGGGCGAAGTGGCCCGCAACGACCCGTGCTCCGAGGTATGGACCTTAAAGGACAACCTGTTGCCGCCAGACGGAGGAGGTTCCTGTGTCCTGCGATGCTCTTGCGGTGCGGTAGCTCGTCCGGACGTTACTTTATTCGGTGATATCTCATGGCCATCCAGTCCCCCCCCAGGTCCCGCTCGCGACCAGCACCGGAGCTATGCTACTTGGCTATCTTCACTGGGCGAGGAGGAAACGTTGGTTATACTTGAGATCGGCGCAGGTACCGCGATGCCAGCTCTTCGGGCACTGGGAACCGATCTGCTAGCATCGCGACCCAACACCGCCAGTCTCGTCCGCATAAACACAGAGGAAAGTACCGTGCTCAGCGAAACCGACGCGGCAGTTCCTATTTCCGCCAAAGAAGCTCTCCTTCGGTTGTGGACACTGAGTCGGTAGCTTCAGCGCCTCAGTTCGAGCACCATTTTTTCATCAGCTGCACACCGCCTTCGTGAAGTTATCGCACGGGACGAAACCCTGCGCTGAGAGTGAGAGAGAGTAACTTTCTCCAACCGCTACTTGACGCGTTTTGTTACTGCTGGTGCAGTGAAATGTCGCTCAGCGGCCTTCGCTTCACGCCTCCCGCGCGGTTTGCCTTCGTCCCCTTTCGAACAGTACATCACAAGAAAAGGCCCGACCTAGTAGAATCGTGGTTGGTGATAATCAGCAGATCAGCAGGCAAAGTACTTATTCTTAGACAGTTCAAGCACTGTACATTGGAATCCCATGCGCTTTAGGAAAACGACAGCCCCGGCACACATGGCGAAACACAGCAGGAATAACACAGACGAAAGCGTAAAACACGGACTTTGCAAAGTGACAGCCATTCTGTTTTCATGCATGGCGTAGCGGAAGGCGTAGCCTTGGCCCAGCCTTGGCCCAGTGCCTGAAGTGAGTCAGTAGGAGGCACCGTTGCGGGGAAGGAGGCGAAGCACCATGGGATTTCGAGACAAGCGAGGACGCGAAAACTGGGCGCCCGATGATTCGTCGAAACACTGCTCGTGCGGGCAGGCATTTACGCGGCTAAAGCGGCGGCATCACTGCAGAAGCTGCGGCGGCGTCTTCTGTGACACCTGCACAAACTTCCAAGCCCTGGTCCCCACTGGGACGGGTGGGGTGCAAGGTGGGACCAAGCGTGTCTGCCAGCCGTGCTACAATGTGCTCAAAGAAACGCAGAAAGCCAAGAATACAGCTCAGGCTGGCGGCGGTGGAGCCGATGCCGACTTACAGTTCGTTCAAGTATGTCCAGTGTCCCGTTCCCCCCACATTATTAAAGTTTTTGTGCCGCGTGTTATTCCACGGCCCCCGAACAAAACCCTACGGCCATCACCGCCGTGTTGTGCTAACAAAGCTCGAGGCAGACAAACCAGCTGTTTCCCTCGATTCAACTGCGGTTGATCGAGGGGGACATCCATTGCAGCTGTCGGTTGGTGGCTTGGCTCTGGGCACGATGAAGGCCGCCTCCAGGCGCGAAATTCAGCAAGAGTTGCAGCGTGAAATGTTCCGGACTGGGATTGTTCTTGTCTATCAGCAGTGCGATCAGAAAGTCTGATCAAACAATCGTACAGGTTGCTATTGGCAAGATTCGGCAGGAAGGCGAGGTGCAGCAGCAGCGTCTCAAGGATCGAGTCGAAGTGTTGAACCAAGGCTTGGAGAGAATCCTGGAGTCGATCCTGAAGATTGAAGGCCGCATCGCTGATGGAACGAGTCTTTTCATCGGCAACACACATGACGTCATAAACGAAGAGCTTCGCGAGCTTTCAGAGGCGTACGAAAGAAGAACGATGCGGGCGAAGGAGCTAACGAGGGCGCTGAAATACAGGACAATGACCGCCTTCTTCACGGGTCTCTTCGCAAAGCTGCACGACATCCTCCTGCACTTTGTGCTCGCAGCATCGGTGAACGAGACGACGGCGAGTTGCTTGGTTTCTGTCCTTGGGAATGACTACCGCATCTCGTGCAGGAACCTGTCCACGCACTTCCTGCGACAGAGCGCGGAGGGTTCGTCGGTGCGAGACTTGTGCGAAGTCATGCAGGATGTCGCAGAAGACGCTTCCCTCCGTATCACGTTCCGTTTTGAAGAGCAGATTAGCTGCTTGACTATGCAGGCGGCGCGGACGTTCAGCGAGTGCATCCTGGGTCGCATAGTGAACTTTTTCAAGAACGACGTCGTGGTTTCGTCAAAGGCCCGTATGCCACCCGCAGACCTGATTACCGACTGCATCGACACGTTCCCCAACATCGTGCATGACCCGGTGGCCCTGTCCACGCGCGAAGCAGATCGCGACGCGGACTGGACCGACACCGAACTCTTGGAATCAGCGGCTATAAAGACGCCGGAAGGCAACCATTGGAGCCGCGCAGAGTTCGGGAACCCGTACAAATACTACTACCAATCCGGCACCGCCGCGACAGCCCGGGCAAAGGGTTACACGGCGACCGGGCAGAACCGGAACTGCTCGTACCCCGTCTTCAACTTGGAGCGTGCGCAGCGGGAGCACCGGATGCTGATTGACGCCCGTGAGCGGAACTTCACGAACTACTACCTCTCGCGGCCGTTGTACGTCAAGCCGGGGAAGCACGAGTCGGACGACGAAGTCTTCGGGAAGCATACAGCCGCGCAGGATGAGAGCGAAGAGAAGCAGGGCCTGCTCGCGGCGCTTGAGAAGATATCCGACCTGCTTCGACACCCGGGCGCCTACGGGCACGCTCTACTCAACGCCGCGGATGCCGCGAGGGTGACACTGGACGGCTTGAAGGAGAAGGAGAAGAAGATGGTCAACCACTCGAAGGACATGGTCGACGCGCCGGGGCTGAGCGAGCAAGTCTCGTACATCAGTTTGCAGCACAAGATGCACGACGCTGCGCTGGATCGGTTTCGGGCGATGATGCAGGACCCGAACATCGTGCTGTTCTACGCGCATCTGAGGCTCAAACTGCTGCAGCAGTTGGTCGCCCACCGCGCGTACTCGATCGAAGCGGTGCGCACGTTTCCGAGCGCGGTTGTGGGGGGGTCCGAAATGGTGTTCAGCGCGTCGCTTTTGGCCGCCGTAGACGCCGTGGTGGCCGGAGATCGGTCGGGCGTGGCGAACACGTTGGTGCTGCTGGACGAAAGCTCGCACGTCATCCCCCGCTGGCTGTGCGAACGCTTCGCGGAGCAGATCCCGAAGCTGACCCCGGAAGGCGTTATCGTGTTCTCGGACTGCTCGCTGGCCCGGTTTTTGCACGCGGTCCCGCAGGCGCAAGACGACGTGGCGTCCCCTCGGAACGCCGGCTTCGTCTCGATGCTCGGCACCGGCACAATCGCCGGCAAGCTCAAAACGACCCGCATGGCGCAGCCGATCTCCGCGACCACTTGTCTGACTCTCGAGAGAATCCCTCTCGAGGCGACCGTCGTCGGCCAGCGACACGTCATCCTCCCCACCGTCGACGCGTCCGCCAACTGGAAGGAGCAGTCCCTCGTGACAAAGTGCGGCATCGCTGTAGGCGACGGAAAGTATGCACCCTCTGCAAAAAATATTTTTACTGCCGGTCCACTGACTTTTCTGCATCACTGGAAGGCTACTTTTCTGTACTACAGGCGGACTTTTCTGTACTACATGCTGAGTTTTCTGTACTACATGCTGAGTTTTCTGTACTACATGCTGAGTTTTCTGTACTACAGGCTGAGTTTTCTGTACTACATGCTGAGTTTTCTGTACTACATGCTGAGTTTTCTGTACTACATGCTGAGTTTTCTGTACTACATGCTGAGTTTTCTGTACTACATGCTGAGTTTTCTGTACTACATGCTGAGTTTTCTGTACTACATGCTGAGTTTTCTGTACTACATGCTGAGTTTTCTGTACTACATGCTGAGTTTTCTGTACTACATGCTGAGTTTTCTGTACTACATGCTGAGTTTTCTGTACTACATGCTGAGTTTTCTGTACTACATGCTGAGTTTTCTGTACTACATGCTGAGTTTTCTGTACTACATGCTGAGTTTTCTGTACTACATGCTGAGTTTTCTGTACTACATGCTGAGTTTTCTGTACTACATGCTGAGTTTTCTGTACTACATGCTGAGTTTTCTGTACTACATGCTGAGTTTTCTGTACTACATGCTGAGTTTTCTGTACTACATGCTGAGTTTTCTGTACTACATGCTGAGTTTTCTGTACTACATGCTGAGTTTTCTGTACTACAGGCTGAGTTTTCTGTACTACATGCTGAGTTTTCTGTACTACAGGCTGAGTTTTCTGTACTCAGGACATAGCGGTTTACCGGTGCGCAAACGGGGGTGGAAGGGCAAGGAAACACATATGTGAGCCATCCTGAGCTGTCTTGAAATGATTTGATGAGCCTAAAGGATAAAAGAAGGTGGCGAGAGCATGCCAGGGCACTAGCCGTCAGACTCGGAAGAGGCCGACTCGGAAGGTTCTCTTGCAATGGACGTTTGCATTGCTGGCATGCCCCCAAGGTTGAGGGTGCAACCTGATCCCATTGTGATGTTGTACACCACGCCGGGGCTTGGGGTTCACCGCTCTGATCCTCCTCGTTGTGCGCATGAATGCGATCAGCTCGGCGTACTTCTTCTCGTACTTGCCTTTGCTCGCCGCCGCGAGCAGGTCTTCTCGAGCCTGGTTGGCTTGCGCCATACTTTCCTTCTTCGATTTTGGCATCCCGCCCCGCCCTCTCCTGGTGCGTAGCAGCTTCACGTGATGCAGAAAAGTCAGTGGAGCGGCAGTAAAGCCATCTTCCTAACTCGAGAACGTCGTTTTCTTGCACTCGGGTTTTCCAGATTGCACATTGACCGCTATCCAGCCCTGGAGCGAACTTATTCCGCACGTCGGGCTGACCACGTTTTTTTCGTTCCTTTTGCGGCGAAGACTGTTGCATCACTCCATTGAACTAACACTTGACCTACACGTGCAAGCAGTCAAGTGCTAGTAAGGGCACAGTGACCCAACACTCAGCACCGCACCCGTCTTCGAACTGCACCCTTTCCCTCTTCCTCGAGTCCATACGCCGTTTATAAGCACGAATGACACCCATAATGCACAGGTTTCGAGGCACAGATCGCCACCATAAACCACAAAAGTACGGTTATGCACAGGCGTCCGCCACGGAAGCTATGCGGCTTGGGAATTCGGACGGAGCCGACGCGGGGAGGAAAAAGAAGGGGTCGCCTTCTCCAGCGCCGGCGAAGCCGAAGAAAGGGGAAGGAGCAGAACGGCCCGTACCGGAGATGTATCCTCCGGGTTGTGAGGTGGAGGCCCATTCTTTGCAAGGGGCAAAGGACTTGAACGGGCTGGTCGGCCGCGTGGAAGGTTTCGAGACTGACGGACCTCTGGAAGGTCGGTTGCAGATTGTCTTCCCGCAGCCCTTTGGAGAGAAAGCGATCAAGCCGGCAAACGTGTGGCGGTTGCACCGACATGCCGACTTCGCTGTTGGCATGGAGGTGCAAACTAGGGGAACCGGCGACAAGCCGGGCCTGATCGGAAGGGTCTCTGCGGTGAGTGATCAGGGCTTCAATGTCAAGTTCCCTGGCGGGCAAGAGAAAACACTGACCGCGCATCAACTCAGAATCCTGCGAGAAGACGTGCCGAACTCGTCCGAGTTGTTCAATAACATGTCGTTCTTGCCACCTGATTCGACGACTCCTACGTTACAGCTCACCGGCAGTATGGACGGTGTTGTAACGACCAACGTTTCCTTCAGCTCGCCTCTGCCGAAGAAGCCAGCCAGTGGGAAGGCGGCTGGAGTCAGCTGGATAAGGTCGACGTTCGTGTGCACTCCGCGCGTGATTATCGCCGGGGCGAGCATCAACTGCGTCTTGGTCATCTACGATGCTTCGGGGAAAAAAGCGCTGTCCGACGTGTCGGCAACCGAGCTGGACGTGCTGCCTTTCGGGCACGACGGGATCACGCTGGTGAATGAGCCGACGACGTCATCGTCAGACGACACCACGTTTCAGTTTAGCTTGGAGCTTCGCCGCGTGGGCACATTTCCCATCGGTGTCGCGTGCCGGGGGAAGTGTAAGATTTCCAACAACGTGACCGTCGTGGCGGCACCCATTGACTGGCTCGGTAGGTCGCTGATGACGATCTACCCGGAGACCACTGTCGCGGGAGAGGCCATGCACGGCACGCTGGAGCTGCGTGACAGGCTGGGGAACCTGGCAACGTCCGCGGGGTTGGAGGACTTCACTGTCTCGGTGAACAACGTAGTCGAACTCGCAACGACGTCTCTGCGGCAGGCCGACGACGGGACCTTCGTGTTCTCGTTCGTCCCCACCGAGGAAGGGGAGATCGAGGTCCAGGTCGGGTTTTGCGGGCTCCTCAAACGGTCGAACGGGTACCACGAGTGCCGCGCCGGGACGACCGACTTCAAGAACACGCTGATCGTTCTCAACACGTGCGAAGCCGAGGTGGGGGACGTGACCTCGGGTGTCCTCGTCTTGCGGGATGTGTACGGAAACCGAGCCTTCGACGCGCATCAGGACGACGTCGAACTGTGGCTGCGAGCTGGCGACGAGGAAACCAGCGTTGATCTGATGCCAGTGGCAGGTGAAGTTGGGGAGTTCGAGTTGGAGCTGCACTGTGTGCGGAGAGGGTTAGTCCTGTTGGAGGCTAGATCTCCGAAGACGAGGGAGCGGGTCGTGAGTAAGGTGATGGTGCAGATGCCAGAAGCGATAATCGATTGGGAAAAGACGACCATCAGCTTGGTCCCGCGGGAGATCCAGGCGGGCAGCACCGTCACCTGCACGATACTCGCGAGGGACTCGTACGGCAACCTGCTGACCGACGCGGATTCTTCGAACCTGTCCATGAAGATCATCTCCAACCCGGCCTCGACCATCGAAACGACGCACGGCGCCTTCGTCCCGCGCGGCGGGACCATCACGTCCTCGTTCGAGCCCCTCACCGCCGGCACTGTGTGGGTTGTGGTCCACAGCGGCGACGGCGCGAACGCGAAGAAGAGCAACACCGTCCTCGTCGCCGCCGGGGCTTTGTCGTGGAGCTCGAGCACCGTCGAAATGAAGGACGAAGTCTTGGTCGGCGACTCGGTGCCCGTGCGGATCACGGCGCGGGACCAGTACGGCAACGTGGCTCCGACCGCGCACAACACCGACTTCCAAGTCATCGTTTGGAACGAGAGCCAGCGCCTCGAGCACTCCCCCGTGTCCGGGGAAAACGGAGAGTTTCTCTTCTCGTTCGAGCCGCGGGCTGTCGGGCAGGCGTGGGCCGAAGTCTTCTACTCGCGGGACTCGAAGGAGTCGAACCGCTGCGCCGTCCTTCCGGGGAAGATCAGCTGGGATAGCTGTCGCGTGTGCCTCGACCGCGTCAAAATCAAGGCCGGCGAAGTGCTACGCTGCGACATCACGCTGGCCGACAAGTGCGGCAACGAGACGGCCACCGAAAGCGTCTTGCCTTCAGACTTTCATGCTGTGGTATGAGCTCTCTCTCTCTCGCACACACATGCGCTTCAGGAACAAGAGAAAAGACGATGTTATCGACGACGCAGTGTCTGCAGACTATCCCTACAGGCTTCTGAGTTCTAAACCCTGACTACAGTTACTCACTCGCTACATCTGGCTTTTTAGTTTTCGCGTTTTCATAGGTTTTCGCTGCTACCTTTTTTGGCAAGGCCAGATCTCAAGGACCAGATAGCGAACCCTGCCCTGCGTGATCCCCACCTCACGAACCGGCTTTTGCCAATTTCGGGACAGCCACCACGAGACAGCGGGGGCCTGTAGCGAATTCATATTGACCGAGTGCTCGCCGCACTGATCCATTCCTGCCTTTCAATTGCACGCGAAACGAGACCTCCTGCCATACTTTGCATCCTGGCAGAGTCTGGCAGAGGCAGACTCAGGCTGGACTCAGGCAAACTCAGGCTGGGCAAATATATATTAGTGTTCGGGTCACTTCAGTGGGGCAGTGGGGGCCAAGAATCACAATCACAATTGCAATCACAAGGATTAAAACCCAGCCACCTGGAAGGGACTAGTGAGGCTCGACTCAGGCTGAACTCAGGCTCGACTCAGTCTGAGTATTTCTTCCCGGAGGGGAGTATTTCTCGCCAGACTCAGCCAGGATGCAAAGCATGTCCTGCGCTGCCAATCCTTTATGCCACACCACTGCCCGCAGGTTTGCGACCCGGAAGGCGTCGCGTTGGAGCAAGCCACGACCGACTCGACGCCGGTAGACGGCGCGGGGAGCAGCTTCTGGTTCCAGTTCTCGCCGACGGTCGTCGGCGAGGCGATGTCGCGGGTGTCGTACAAGGGCGCGACACGCGACAGCGCCGCGGCGGCGGTCGTGCCCGACGTCATCTGCTGGGAGCGGTCGGGGCTCGTCTTCGAAAGGCCTTCGTCGGTGGCGGGATCCGCGCTGGTCGGCCACGTCAACGTGAAGGACCGCTTCGGCAACGCGAGCGAGGTGCTGCGGTATTTGGACGACGGATACACCGCGAGCCTCATCAAAGAAACCGACGTCGCCCTGCACGTCAAGAACCACGCGGCATCAGACCACGAAGTCCTCGAGGCGGTGCTGAAGCCGACGGACGAGTACGGAGTGTTCACCTTCGCGGTGGTGCCCAGCATGATGGGTGAGGTCCGGGCCGTGGCGGCGCTGGTGGGCGGCGGCACCGACGTCGAGCTTCGCGCGACCGCAGACGTGCGCGGCGGCGGGATCGACTGGGACAGCAGCGTCGTTGTGCTGAACCCAGCCTCCGTGCTGGCGGGCGAGGAGGCGGTGTGCACGATCACCGTGAAAGACAGGTACGGAAACAGCGCGACCGGCGCCGAGACCCACGACTTCAAAGTGTCCCTCAGCAACGAGGGCACGGCGGCCCGCGTGTCGGAGGTCGTCGCCACGTCCGACTCGACGTTCGCGTTCACCGCCGAGCCGACGCGGTCCGGGACTGCGTGCGCGACGGTGTTCTTCCTGGAAAACCCCAAGGAAAGCAACATTATCTTCGTCAAGCCCGCCGCGCTCTCGTTCCCGAACAGCACCTTGGAGTGGTGCGTCCCGCGCGTGTACGCCGGCGACCACTTGGAAGGCACCCTCACCTTCCGGGACCGCTTCGGCAACGCGACGAACGCCCTCCCGCCCGAGGACGTCGAGTTTCGGATCGAAAACGAGGCGAAGAGGCTCGCGATGTACTACGTCGACGACTACGTGTCCGCCACCGAAACCACGCAGCTCCGCTTCTACTGCGAGCCGACCGTACGCGGGAAGGTCGTGGGCACTGCCACCCGCAAGTCGACGGCTGAAAGCATCCAAGGCAGGCGGGCGGACGTGAAACCGGGACCCGTCGACTGGACGAACAGCACCACGGAACTCCCGCCCAGAGGGTCCGATGAGTGGTTGAGCATGGACCGCACCGTGATGGCGGGCGAGAAGGTGACCGCAGTCGTCACGTGCCGCGACAAGTATCGCAACCTCGCCTGCCCGGGGACGGAGTCTTCCTTCAACATCCTGGTCAAGTCGAACGGGCAGATGGTCGTGTCCCCTGTTCCGTACGCACCGCTCAAGGTCGGGAATGACGGAATGCGGCTGGGGACGGATGAAGTGTCGATCTACCATTTCGACCTGGTCCCTAACATGGCGGGGCGCACTGAAGTTGAGGTGCGATACAACCCGTCGCCCATGGAGCCCCCGCACAAGCTGGCGATGAACGTGAAGTCGGGCACGGTGGACTGGAAGAACCAGTGCCAGGTGCTGCTCGACGAGAGAGAGGTCATCGCGGGGGACGTCTTGCACTTCAAAATAGCGATCAAAGACGCGCATGGCAATGCGACGGGCGGCGCGGTTAGCTCGATGTTCCTGGCCCGCCTCGACAACGCAGGCAACACGCGCACCTGCTCCTCCATCGCCCCCGTGCCGAACACCAACACGTTCACCTTCACCGCCACCGCCGTTCACGCCGGCGACGCGCACGCATACGTTGCTTACCAAGGCAACACCATCAACGTATGCTTCGAACGACGTTGACCTGCCGGGGTCCTTTTCATTTTAACGAACAAGTCCAAGTATACAACAAAACTACGTACCGGTATTTTCTTTGTCGTATAAGATCGCAGATCTTAGAAGATTAATATATCCGACAAGTACCCACTTGTACAAGGTTTAATAACCCCGTCGCAACATCGTAGCTTCACCCCTTGCCCACCCGCCCTTGCCCCCTTTTTCTGAAGCCGTGTCCTGAGGCGTCACGACGATTGTGACAAACACTCACTGATGGGGAAGGCGCTTTGTTGCCTTTCCGCAATACAGCTCGGCTTTCTCTCTCGCGTGCACCGGACAGCTCCAGGGGAAAAGGGGCATGCCGGCGCGCACGTGTGCGAAAGTGCACGTGACCTAATCTTATAGAAAGGATGCCGCATGGCCGCTCCTGGTTGGTGGAGTGATTTTTGTCAGGTTGATTCCGTTAATGAACGAGACCTCGACCCTTAAATAGGGGCGCGTCGTTGTAGGGGGGTGTCTTTTGGCATCGGCGGCTTGCTGCTTACCCGAGACTTCGTAAGGGGACTGCGTGCGACTTATAGCGCGCGGAAGAGCGAGCCAACCACATGTCAATCAGAAGGACTCGAAAAAGACAACCCGACTTTCCGTGTCGGCAGCAAGGAGATGCGTGATGATTCCGCAACCCGAATGCAGATATCTGAACTGATGACGTATTGAGGTATCCCTGTTGACCGTGGCCTGACTACAATGAAACAGTCGAAAAATACATCACACACATTGCACAGTCGCCGCGCTGCAGGGTACTGCCGGGCCCCGTCCACTTTCCGAAGTGTTCGCTGGACGTGCCAGACGCAAGCGCGGCCGGGGCGCCGTGCGATGCGAAGCTGCTGCTGGCCGACAAGTACGGCAATCCGACGTCCCTCGGCTCCTTGACCGTGCACGACTTCACGTGGGTCCTCGAGAACATGGGCACGCCCACGGACGGCAGCACCCGATCGACGTCGAAACGGCTGGTTCCGACGTCTGCCCTCGGGCAGGGCATGCCGGGGCTCAGCAAACCGCACGTCTACTCGCTCACGTTCGAGCCTCACCTGAAAGGCGTCGTCGACATAACGTGCACGTGCGCGAAAGACGAGGCGAAGCACAAGCTGCAGAAGAAGGTCAAGATTGAGGGGGTATGCCTTTAAGTTCAAAGCCGCGGCGGTTGTTGCGCATCCTTTTTGACCTCTTTCTTCCCCCCCGTTTTCCTCTCTTTTTCACATTTCTTCTTGAAATAGTAGTTGACTAGACCTCTTGAGTTTGTGCTAACCATGATTTGGGGAGTCGGGAGAACCTGTAGTCTGAAGCAGGACCGACCCCCCCGTGAGAGAAACCGAAGCATAAAAGCACCTTCTTTTTTCCATCTGTCTGTCAAGAGCTGCGACTCAACTATTCTCCCGTGGGTAGGACTTGATGCTAGCAATCAAACTAAGATTCTGCTCCCCAACCAGACTCGCACCGCGCTGTCGTGTCTGCAGACACTCAGGTTTCACGCAGATGGTCCGCCTTGTGGCTTAAAGGACCGAAACACGGTGCAACTAGGAGTGCGGTGTTGAACACATAACCATCCCAAGCACGTTCTTGCGGTCCCCCTTTCCAGCAGGATACTTCTGTCATGCTGCCCTCAGCTTGCAGAGCCGCATCGTGAGGGGAGTCACAGGATCCAAAATCATCATGTCGGAAACTCCAAACCAAAGTGCTGTACTTCGCTTCAGACGTTACCAACTGATGAACTGCAACCCACATACCCACTCACACACCCACACGCACAGGGGTTGCCAGATTTACGCAGCAGCATCGTCAAGGTGTCACCGCTGGTTGTGCGCGCAGGGCAGACCGTCACAGTTGAAGTTCTGGTCAAAGATTCGAACCGCAACACGGTATGCAGTCAGTCAAATACTTCCTCTCTCACGTCGTCAGCAAAACCGAACGGTCGCGCTCCGTGAACTGCTGCTGACTGCCTGCTCTTCATCAAAGCTTTGGTCTACCACAGACCTGTCCTTGCAAACAACTGAGGGCCAGTGAAGACGAAGGCAAGGGGCCATGCCGACCCTCCTCTGAGTTAGACCATGTCATCACGCTTTTCGGTATTGTTGCAGCATTGCCGGTTCGGTTGCTGTTGCTGTTTGGATCGGAGTAGGTAATTCGACAAACAGGAAGTTAGGGATAGACCGTCCCATTGCCTCCAACGACGAGCTGTTTCAGAGAAAAGTCGGTTGGACATCGGTTACACATTACTCTTAAACCATACGGCACTCTGTGTTTCGTGTTTTCTGAACGAGCTGGCTACCACACGAACTGCAGACTTGGTAGTTGGAGTTAATCTTTGGCAAAAGAAGCGCGTGCAAGGCAGGAGAAATACGTGGCGATCCACGCCCGAAAAGCGGGTGCTCAACGCGCTGTTCTTCATTTACCAGCCCACTTTCACTTTGTGCGAGATGCTCATCCACCTGCGCTGCATTTATCCGACTCTGTCAGTTCGTTGCGTTTTGGCGTTGTCAGCCGCTGCCCTTTCGCTACTGAAGCGAGCAATAAACTCACCAGGCACCGTTCGACTTGAAAGACATGACCGTCACGATATCGAACGAGAGAGACACGCCGGTGCCTTCAGCAATGGAACTCATGCATGGAGGTTTCAAGTATGCACCCCCCCCTGTTGCGAGCCTTTTCTCTCTACTTCACTTTCCTCCTTTTTTCTCGCAGCGCCAATGCATTGAGGCAGCGTGTTTGGGGAGGATATATTGGTCACACGGTCACTTACGAACAGGCTAGGCATCCCCTAGCACGTGAGGCCGCGCCTCACTCGTTTGCTTAGTAGAGTTGCGCTGAATGAAATTTTGGGTGCAAGGCTCAGGAACCCCTGGTAATCAAGCAAGCCTTTCACGTTCAAACTTGCTGCCAGGTTCACGTTCGTGCCCGCCAAGGAAAGGGAGGGCGAGCTTGAAGTACAAGCTGTTTTTTGCTTTTTCTTCTCGTATTACCCATGCCTTGCAAGCTCGAAGACGCGGGCCGCGTGCTTGGGAGGAGATACTAGTCACACGATCATGTTCACTTACGAACAGGCTTGTCACCCCCTCGCACGCGCAAGCAAACATCACCGCGCCTATTGTATTAGCGTAGGCCGCGCCTCGAGCCACTCGTTTTTTTTCATGAAGTAGCATGTAAAAGAAGGGAATTTTCGGAACAAGTCTGGAACCCCTGGTACTCAGGCAAGCCTTTCACGTTCAAACTTGCTGCCAGGTTCACGTTCGTGCCGACCCGCCAAGGAAAGGCGAGGGCGAGGCTGAAGTACAAGCTGTCGCGAGACAAGTCGCCGGTGGAGTCGCAGGCAGTGACCGTCAACAGCGACCTGTACAGCCCCTCCGTGTCGAGCGTCAAGATCGAGCCCGGGTCGGTCGTCGCCGGGAACCCCGTGACTGCTTTCGTGACGCTGAAGGACCGCTACAAGAACAACCTCGCCTCCGACGCCGACGTGCTGGAAGAGCTGCAAAAGGCTCTGAACTTCACGGTTCTCAACGGCTACGCTAAAGTGTCCGTTGAAGAGTGCAAGGTGAGAGGCACAGTCCTGACGACAGAGTTCTGTCCGACCGAGAGAGGAAAGGCGAGCTTGCGGATAGATATGAAGTCGGTAGACGGCGCGTTGGAAAGCAACGAAATCGACGTCCGTCCCGGCCCGCTGGACTTCAACCACTGCAGTGTGGTTCTCGACGCGGACTCTTGCCCCATCAACACGGCGGTGTCGATGATCGTGACGACGAAGGACAAGTTCAACAACATCACAACCGGCGCGCGGGCCGAGTACTTCACCATCGAAGTCTTCAACGAGGAAGCCGCCGTCCCCGCACCGAAGCTGCTCGGCAAAGACAAGGCGTCGACCGCCTTCACGGCGCAGATTTACCCCACGACCGTCGGCAACTGCTACTGCGAAGTGACGTACTACCCCCCGGACGGGGAAGAGTCGCTCACGCGGAAGTCGAACAGCATCCTCATAACCAGCTGAGGGTTCCGCGCTGATGGCGATGCAGGGTCAAACCTTGTGTCTTTTTGGTAAATGGCCACCCATTTTTTTTCCGGAAAAAAATTGGGTTTTTTAAATTTTAAAATTTTGGAACAAAAACTGCGGTAATTTTTGAGGAAGTTGAGCAATTCTTTTTTTTCCAATTTTTTTTTGGGGTCCATCGGCCCCGCGGCAGCGTTTAAAAAAGACACAAGGTTTTGACCCTGCATGGTATCCAGGAGGGGCAGCCGGTACCCACACGGTGAATGCAGTCCAGCCTCAGAAGCTGGAGTGAAAGCTGGAGTTAAAAAAGCGGGTGTCACACCCGCTTTTCGGGTGTGGATTTGCACACGTTTTGATTGTGGCACACCCGCTTTTCGGGTGTGACTCGGGCACACCCTCTTTAACTCCAGCCTCAGAGGTTGGACCTCACCGTGCAGCTCAATTACGCATTTCACACTTGAAGTAGCCTCAGCGGAACAGCAGAATCCTGGTGAAGCTCCCCGCAAGTGGTGAGGAATGCAATGGCGGGTCGTTCTCACACTCCTCCGAGCAATCTCCCTCCCCACATTGCCGCAATGGACCCAGCGCTCGCGAGGCGGAAACCCGGTCCCATCTCGGCGCCTTCACTAGCTTGGTGTTACGTCGCGACATCCCAGTTTGCGGTCGCACCACACAAAAGGGAGAAAGAACGCCGCTCGGGCTTCCCCAGGCTCGCAAACCGAATATATTCCATCTTTTTTTTCTCTTGGTTCGAATGTGCGCAAATCCGGCAGGGAATAGTCGACTGCACCTATTCCCTTTAGTTTGTTGTGGTGCTCACAGGAGTCGAAGTCTCTTCGGAAGACTAAACACTTCTCCTCCTAGCCTCGGAGTCCGGATGCTCAGATCGGATGTAGGCTAGGGACGACCCTTCTCAGACAAGAATTCAGGCTTCAAGTGACCAACACCGGGGACTCCAGGTGTTCGTCTGCAGATGGCCCTGGTTGGTCTGACACGGCAGCCAAGCTGGCCGGACTGTCAAGCAGGCATCCGATTGTGCCCATCACCTTCTCAGGGGGGTCATCACGGGGTGGCTCGCCGCTGAGCGAAGGAAAAAGCTTCGCAGCACGCCGCGAAGGCACGACTCCTGGGGTGTTCTTGGCTCGCTCTCGGGAATGTCAGCGCGGTAGCGATGACGACGAGAACACATACAGGTGGGGGGAGAGGCCCCCGGGACTGTCAGGGCGTGACTGCCTTCGTTCCGATCACAAGACTTGTTGTATGTGCTCTCATCCTCTCTCTCTCCCTCTTTCTTGCTCCCCGCTCTCCCGTTCCCTCGACTTCCCTCATCTAGCCCCTTCCCTTCCTTGGAGCGGAACTGTTCCCGCGGGGTGATTGCTATCGTGCAGCTTCGCCGCCCGTACTCGTCAGCAACCGGCTTCTGTCGCATTTTCCCTCTTTTTCCGTGCACCCGCGCGGGATGATCCGCAAACCCGCGAACGGCGGAAACGGGAGAGAGCAAGAGAGCCTCACGACTCCGATACTGGCTGCGAAAGTCTGTCACCAGCTCTCGGCAACGTTCGCAACCGGCGTCAAGGCGCGGAAAAAGGGGCCCTGTGGCACACAGCGGAAAGCTGGGTTGGCGCACTGCGGCGACAGGCCAATGGCAGATCTGATCCGCAAGCACAGTGCCCACGCGGATTCTGAATGGAATCGAGCGTGATGATAAACCATACGAGGCATTTGTCCGATCCTTTGGAACTGCTGATAAAACCGTTTTCTACCTTAACTATCACCTGACTTGGCTACGTGGCATGACATGAACTCATGGGCAGACAGACGCGCAGGCACACCCGCTTTCACACCTCAGATGCAATCGAGCATGATGATAAACCATACGAGGCATTTGTCCGATCCTTTTGGAACTGCTGATAAAACCGTTTTCTACCTTAACTATCACCTGACTTGGCTACGTGGCATGACATGAACTCATGGGCAGACAGACGCGCAGGCACACCCGCTTTCACACCTCAGATGCAATCGAGCATGATGATAAACCATACGAGGCATTTGTCCGATCCTTTTGGAACTGCTGATAAAACCGTTTTCTACCTTAACTATCACTGACTTGGACTACCTGGGAACATGACATGAACTCATGGACCGGCAGACACACCCGCTTTCACACCTCAGATGGAATCGAGCATGATGATAACCCATACGAGGCATTTGTCCGATCCTTTGGAACTGCTGATAAAACCGTTTTCTACCTTAACTATCACCTGACTTGGCTACGTGGCATGACATGAACTCATGGGCAGACAGACGCGCAGGCACACCCGCTTTCACACCTCAGATGCAATCGAGCATGATGATAAACCATACGAGGCATTTGTCCGATCCTTTTGGAACTGCTGATAAAACCGTTTTCTACCTTAACTATCACCTGACTTGGCTACGTGGCATGACTCATGGGCAGACAGACGCGCAGGCACACCCGCTTTCATTCCTCAGATGCAATCGAGCATGATGATAAACCATACGAGGCATTTGTCCGATCCTTTTGGAACTGCTGATAAAACCGTTTTCTACCTTAACTATCACCTGACTTGGACAACCTGGGCATGACATGAACTCATGGACAGACAGACACACCGGCTTTCACACCTCAGATGCAATCGAGCATGATGATAAACCATACGAGGCATTTGTCCGATCCTTTTGGAACTGCTGATAAAACCGTTTTCTACCTTAACTATCACTGACTTGGACTACCTGGGAACATGACATGAACTCATGGACCGGCAGACACACCCGCTTTCACACCTCAGATGGAATCGAGCATGATGATAACCCATACGAGGCATTTGTCCGATCCTTTGGAACTGCTGATAAAACCGTTTTCTACCTTAACTATCACCTGACTTGGCTACGTGGCATGACATGAACTCATGGGCAGACAGACGCGCAGGCACACCCGCTTTCATTCCTCAGATGCAATCGAGCATGATGATAAACCATACGAGGCATTTGTCCGATCCTTTTGGAACTGCTGATAAAACCGTTTTCTACCTTAACTATCACCTGACTTGGACAACCTGTGAGCATGACATGAACTCATGGACAGACAGACACACCGGCTTTCACACCTCAGATGCAATCGAGCATGATGATAAACCATACGAGGCATTTGTCCGATCCTTTTGGAACTGCTGATAAAACCGTTTTCTACCTTAACTATCACCTGACTTGGACTACGTGGGAGCATGATATGGTACGATGCCAAAACCCCCCCCCCCCTCCCTTTGCACCAGTGCTCCCGCTAACGAAAAAGTGCGAGGAATTCCTCAAAAAAAAGAGGCTCGAAAAAAGAGGGTGATGAATTCCTCATATGAGGAATTCCTCACCTTTTTCCCATTGGTGGTATCGTGTAGGCAAAGCACTGCATCACGGTCTACTCTCTGCTGGGCATGGTGGGCTGGCGGGTAGAAGTTGGGGGCTGGAGCTGAGAAAGAGAGTGTAAGCTCAGAAGCAGCCCCGGATTTCTTGACAGATTCTCTCCGAGTCGACACAAGTGCCTTGTTCCATGTGATCTCTGGTCTGCATCTACTCGTGGCAATGATTTACCAGCACACAGTATCGAGTGGTGGTTGAATTTGAAATGGGCTGTTGCCTTCAGGAATGTGCAGTGTTTATTGTGACAAACAGACTGAGAAGTGCAAACTTTCTCCACCTGTACCGTACCGTTCGCCGGGGGGGCAGGCCCCCCGGACCCCCCTTGAATGATTCTGGTGCTCCCCTGGAGAAAAGCTTCTCGGTCTCAGAAAGTTGGTCGAGAAACCGAGGCAGAAACGAAGCTAATAACCTGCGCAGCACAGGGGAAAAATTTTTGGGGGCACAAAAAAAAAAGCCCAAAAGCAGGTTTCTGAATTCCTCACCAAAAGTGAGGTTAGCGGGAGCACTGCTTTGCACCAGTGCTCCCACTAAGGAAAAAACCGGAGGAATTCCTCAAAAAAAAAAGGTGCTGAAAAATGCCCCGGAGGAATTCCTCCGGCCTGGTACCTGGCGTAGGAGTGAACCCGTGTGGGTGTAGCTCGCGACTAGTACTGGTCATGAAGTCTTTGCCGAATCTTTCTGTGTGACTTTGGCACCTGCGGCATGGACTGCTTCAAAAAACCGCGCCTGGGGCACAAGATGTGGCTGATGGTGCGAGCATGTTGTCACATTTGGCGTCAAAACTGACTGAGTCCACCACAAAACTGTGAAGAGGGAAGGACAGTGTCTATCCTCATGCTTATCAGGAGTCTTTGTGCTCTCAAATACTCTTTGGGCAGACCGCTGTGTGTGACACCATGCCAGTTTTCGGGATCTTCGTACTGCCCCTGACAAGGCCTCCAATTTTTTTCCGCGCCTGCGGCGCAGGTATTCTTGACTATGTAGGACTATCTCATCTCGTTTCGTCCAAGTGTCCACTGGCAAAGGATTCATATCAAGTTTATAAGGAGTGCAGTGATATCGATCTCGCTTGTGGGGATTTCCAATGCTCAGCACCTTCGGCTGACACTGCCTACCAGCCTACCATGCAGGGTCACTACCCAGCTTGTGCACTGCACGAACAGCATGAAATTGCTGGTGTTTGCTTCCTCTGGCATGTTGGGGGGTTGGCAGTGGGATCCAATCTCAGAAGCTGGAGTCAAAGCTACAGTGAGAAAAGCGGGTGTGGTGCGGATTCACGCGCATTTTGGTTGTGGTGGAGCAACCCATCTCTAGCTCCAGCTCACCCTGGGAGCACTGACAGACACTGCTAAAAAAAGCGCGACACTGCGACAGCGCCAAAAAAAAAAAAAAACTTTTCCTGATTTAGGCTTCCTCCGGCATTTCGGAGGTAAGCGGGAGCACTGCTTTGCACTAATAAAAAAAAATTTGATGTCACCCCATACTGGCCCCGAACCCCCATCTGTGTGGCCCAAAACGGGTCCCAAACGGTTTTTGACCGGCTGAGTCGAGGTAAAGGGGTCTCCGAAGGCCCACGAATGGGCCCAGGTGGGCCCCGGAGCGGGCTCTCAGTGCGAGGGGGAGAGCCCCCAAAATGGGGTCATTTTCGGGCCTCGCCACTACTCAAGCTAGTTTCTGGCCTCCAGCGGGAAACCCAGACTACACAACGACAAGATCGGCTGTGTTCCGCTGTAGATAGCCACCAGCGGGTCCTCTTGAAGCCGAAGAATGCTCTCGGGGGTCACAGTTAGCCCCATGTGTGCAGCGCCAGCAGTGGGCAGGCACACGCTTAGAATGTGTGGTATGCAAGTGCACCCTGCCTAGAATCCGGCTTCACCCGCTTTTGAGAACACAGTGCTTACCAGGAAAACGCAGAATATAAGGTGGAAAATGCAAAAGAACCAAGATGACGACTGTGGGCCTCCCGCCAACGCCAATCTCGGCAGCCTTTCCCCGGTTCTTCCAGAGATTGTCACCCACGACCATTCCAACAGCCCTGTACCGGGCACGTGCCCAGTCCAAACCGCTCACGATGCGTCGCCGGCTCGCCTCGTCGTCAAGGCTGTTGAAGGCTTCTGAAAGCCTACCAGAAAGGCGCATCCAGATGTCAACCTTCTCCCTCTCTGTCATTAGGGCGAAGAAGAAAGAAACCGATCAGGTCCTCACCAGAGACCTTTTCGCAAAAGGTCCTGCTGGCTACGAGTGGGTCTGCATGGACTGACCACGTCTCGTTTCCTCATGAAACGGCGACAACTTCTGCATTGCTCTCACCGATGACTCCACGAACTCCAGACCCGTGATCTTTGGCATTTTCCCCTTTCTTAGTTTCCGTTTTCCTGGGTCAATCTGTATTCTTAATTAGTATTGCTGGTAAAGCCGGATTCTAGGCAGGGTGCACCTGCTGCACCCACTCTATTTACAAGGTGTGCCTGCCCACCGCAGGCGCTGCAGGCGGGGTGGCCAAGTAGGGCTATCTGTGACCCCTGAAAACACTCGTCGGCTTCAAGAGGACCCGCTGGTGGCTATCTACAGCCGATCTTGTCGTTGTGTAGTCTGGGTTTCCCGCTGGAGGCCAGAAGGTGTTTGACTAGCTTGAGTAGTGGCGAGGCTTTGAAAATGACCCCATTTTGGGGGCACCCCCCCTCGCACTGAGTGCCCGCTCCGGGGCCCACCTGGGCCCATTCGTGGGCCTTCGGAGACCCCTTTACCTCGACTCAGCCCGTCAAAAACCGTTTGGGACCCGTTTTGGGCCACACAGATGGGGGTTCGGGGCCAGTATGGGGTGACGTCAAAAAAAAAAATTATTAGTGCAAACACGACGCACTTGTTAGCTGTTTTTTTTGGGACATAACTAGTTATATTTCTAACAAGTGATGTAACAAGTGGTCACTTGTTATATAACAAGTGATCACTTGTTATATAACAAGTGATTGCTTGTTATATAACAAGTGATTGCTTGTTGTATAACAAGTGATTGCTTGTTATATAACAAGTGATGTAACAAGTGGTCACTTGTTATATAACAAGTGATCACTTGTTATGTAACAAGTGATTGCTTGTTATATAACAAGTGATCACTTGTTATATAACAAGTGATTGCTTGTTATATAACAAGTGATTGCTTGTTGTATAACAAGTGATTGCTTGTTATATAACAAGTGATTATACAAGTGATCACTTGTTATATAACAAGTGATCACTTGTTATATAACAAGTGATTGCTTGTTATATAACAAGTGATCACTTGTTATATAACAAGTGATTGCTTGTTATATAACAAGTGATCACTTGTTATATAACAAGTGATTGCTTGTTATATAACAAGTGATTGCTTGTTATATAACAAGTGATTGCTTGTTATATAACAAGTGATTAACAAGTGGTCACTTGTTATATAACAAGTGATCACTTGTTATATAACAAGTGATTGCTTGTTATATAACAAGTGATTGCTTGTTATATAACAAGTGATTGCTTGTTATATAACAAGTGATTGCTTGTTATAACAAGTGTTTGGTTGCAATTTCATGAGGAACCTGGGGTTTGTACCTACCTACGAGAGAAAGTCACGTGATCTGCAAGACACTAGGCTTTTGGCAAACAAACGGTTGCTGTAAGCACGCTTGGCATTTGCACACCCGAACCGCTCATTCGGGGTTCTTCTGTAGGTCGAAGTTTCTTGTCATGTGAAAACCCCCGGGCCGAGGTACCACCACGGCCCAGCCAAACGAGCGTGATTTCGTGTTTTTTGACATTTTCGCCCAAGGCGGTGACCGTACTCCGGGTATTACACATCACCTCCACTGTGGCATGACACCGAATTTACGGCCAAAAAGCTGCGGAACTGCGTATTTGATGCAACAAAGCCAAAAAAGGAGGGTTTTCGGCCTGTTAACGAACGTTAACAGAATCAGGGGGCTTTGCCTATTTCGGGGAGCGAGATTGACTGTTACCGTTACGCCTTCCTGAAGCCCGAGACTGCCAGAAAATTACCCAGGCAGCACACAACATCTGGCGGGCAGAAAAGCACTCAGGGGACCATAATATCCCACCCAGATGCTCCAGAAAAGTCCAAGGTCCGTACACTCAGGGTGGTGCACCCAAGAAAGCTGCCATGTTCTAGCAAGAATATTTCCCTTGTCGACTTGTTGGAGCACACAGAGAACGACATCCAGGGTGGTTACGACCCCAGAACACACCCTCGGATCACAAGACTGGGACACTGGACTCAGAATAGTGTTGAAAACCATCCTATGCCTTCTCAATCAAGCTGGTCCCGGGTGCGTAACGGTAGCGTAACGGTAGTGTAACGCTAGCATGCTCAGGTTTTCGGTACCAGGGGTAACCAAAATCCGCAAGATTACACCAGAACTGCACCTAAAATTGACTGCGTGCAGTCAGAGTACTGCAAGAGTCCGGATGTCAGCCAGCAAAGCGGCACAGAGAAAAGCCGAAGAATGGTGGCCATCGTGAGCAGCTGCAGCAGGCCAGCACCACCGCACAAATTCGAGGGATGGGCTGAAAAACTGCGTAGCCGAGAGCGGGCGGAACTGAGCAACGCAGTGCGGGAGTTCCATCCAGAAACCCTGTTTGCGACTGGGAGCAGTCCATCGTGAAAGCGGAGGGGTCTTCTTCTTGGGGAGAGCCGGAAGAGCAATTCGCCGAGGCAATTCGAGCCGTTTTCACTGGACACCGTGCCCGGCCTCTCTGACGATCGCCGTGCTCGGTTCAAGCAGATCCAAGGGGTAAAGACGAGCTTCCCCTTCGGTGTCCAAAGTACAACGCTGGGGGGCAAGCGCTTGGTATTCAAGCTGTGATGTCTCGTGCGCACTCTCTCGTCCTTGGTGGTGGCCTGGGCACGCCACCTCCATGCACTGGGTCTCCGCCGCCCACTAAATTTACCCTCTTCTGCCCTTTCTTGCCGGAGGTGCCGTCTTCGAAGGCGTTCCACCAGCACGTCCGATCCTTTCCTCTCCATACGTGGAAAATACGTCCATCCCCCAGACCTCATCATTGAAGGCGTGCCTGTTCGTCCCCAACTGCGACTCGAGCACGAGCATCGTCTCTGTACCCGCACGACCTCTGGTGGAACGGTTCCTGCTCTCTTTACCGCAGCGGATCCTGTAGCTACCTGTGTCAAAACGTGTCAAACTGTACCTCCCAGTCTGTCCTTCCTTCTCAGCCTCTATCTTCGTCTTCCGGGCATAACCGAACACGGGACCGCTCTGCGCAAGGTAGGGCCGTAATAGCGTAGCCCCCTCCCCGGCTGCAGGGAAAGTGGTCGTCACAAAGGAAATACCCCGAAACTCCCCGAATTTCCCCGAAACTCCCCGATATTTTTGTCTTGCCGATCACTGATTTTCTCTCGTAGGTAGGTGCAAACCCCAGGTTCCTTAGGGGGGATTCTGCCAACGACTCCGCAATCTGGCCGCTTAGGGCCACCCCTGGGGGGGGGGTTTGGCATCGTCTCATATGAACTCATGGCCAGACAGACGCGCGGACACACCCGCTTTCACTCCTCAGATGCATCGAGCATGATGATAAACTATACGAGGCATTTGTCCGATCCTTTTGGAACTGCTGATAAAACCGTTTTCTACCTTAACTATCACCTGACTTGGACTACGTGGGAGCATGATATGAACTCATGACCAGACAGACGCGCGGACACACCCGCTTTCACTCCTCAGATGCATCGAGCATATGATAAACCATACGAGGCATTTGTCCGATCCTTTTGGAACTGCTGATAAAACCGTTTTCTACCTTAACTATCACCTGACTTGGACTACCTGGGAACATGACATGAACTCATGGACAGACAGACACACCGGCTTTCACACCTCAGATGGAATTGAGCATGATGATAAACCATACGAGGCATTTGTCCGATCCTTTGGAACTGCTGATAAAACCGTTTTCTACCTTAACTATCACCTGACTTGGACTACCTGGGAACATGACATGAACTCATGGACAGACAGACACACCGGCTTTCACACCTCAGATGGAATTGAGCATGATGATAAATCATACGAGGCATTTGTCCGATCCTTTGGAACTGCTGATAAAACCGTTTTCTACCTTAACTATCACCTGACTTGGACTACGTGGGAGCATGACATGAACTCATGGCCAGACAGACGCGCGGACACACCCGCTTTCACTCCTCAGATGCATCGAGCATGATGATAAACCATACGAGGCATTTGTCCGATCCTTTGGAACTGCTGATAAAACCGTTTTCTACCTTAACTATCACCTGACTTGGACCACGTCAGAGCATGACAAACGTTCGTGGACAGGTTGACCGACGTGCGGACACACCCGCCTTCACCACTCCAGATGCAAACAAACATGACGATAAACCGTACGAGGAGGCATTGCCAAGATACGGGCGTTCTATGCTCTCCAGCCAACCACGGACCAATTCTTACCAAAGTAGAGTTGTCGTCCACCAGACCTTGGTGAGAATCTTGTTCCATCACAACACCTTGTTGCAGTTGCCTGATTTTCTACTTCCCGGGGACCACGGATCAATTCTTACCAAAGTAGAGTTGTCGTCCACCAGACCTTGGTGAGAATCTTGTGCGGATTGACCGCAGAGCGAACTTCTTCGTCTTCGTCTTCCCCCTCCACGCTTTGACCCGCTCAGACGCGGGCTCAATCCGCGTCCGAGCGCGCACCTTGTCGACGATGCATCAGGCATGGATCGCTCCTTTTCAATGGATGCGAGTTCTGTTGAGATGCACCAAGAATGCGCACCCCACGTGCGGGCCATGTCGGTCACAACCGCCCTATTTGACATGCCGGGCACGCCAGACATGCATTGACTTCCCTGGCGATAGTCTGATGACGGTGGTGTTAAACTGACTTGGATGACCCTGTCAAAGCCGAGTTGTCTGTTGGGCAGAAGTTCCGTCCTTGCAGTTGGTGGGCACGTCAAGGCAGGCGGCAGCAATGAAATTCCACCACTCTTGTAGTCGCCTTTCTTATCCAATGGTGGGAAGACGGCAGCTGCTCCCCTGTTGGGGGTTGGGGTCTTCGGATCCGTAGCTTATCCAGCAACAAACGGGCTTCGGCTCGCGAGTCCTCGTGGTGACCAGTCAGGCGGGGAGTTTGGCTGGGGCGGCACATCTGTCACGAGGTGTCCTAAGGCAAGCTCAGCGGGAACAGAAATCTCGCGTAGAGCAAGGGTAAAAGCATGCTCGATGCACGATCTTCAGTACCGATTCTCGGTGTGAAAGCACACGGCTACCCCATGTATCGTCGATCTTTGCATTGCGCAGCAGCGAGAGCTATTCGGCAGACGATTCAGAGATATCCTCAGGGGAAATTCACTGCGCAGGGTCAGGTTATCGTATTCAACAGGGTCTTCTTTCCCCGCCGACAGTTTTAAGTCCACTGTCAGCAACAACCACGAAACCCAAAACAGGTATTGGGGGTGTCCGCAAAAGCAACGCGAGCGGAGAAGGAGGGCGGTTTCTTTTTTTCTTCTACGTTTTCGGGGCAGGGAAGGGTTTTGGAACAGCCGACAGCTTGGGACCCTGGGTGCGGCGGCTCCTTGGAAAAAACTCTTTTTTTGTTGTTGTTTTTTTTTGTGCGTTCTCCTCGTCTCTTTCCGGCCCCGTTTCCTCCCGGCCCGAGCGTAGGGGGGGGAAAAGGAGAAGAATAGGAGCGCCATGCCGAGCGTGAAGCAGGCGGAAGCCAAGGCGGGCGGCGACCAGCGGAGCTGGCCGGACCTCTCGACCGCGCACCCAAGCAACGCGGCTCCGTGCCCGTCTCCTTCTTCGGCGTCGACCCCCGACGTCAAATCACACCTCGCCGCGGCGCAGCGCGAGAGCGAGCCGATCCCCGACTGCAAGCAACTGCTCGCGAAGCACCTGTCCCTCGCGGAAGAAGGCGCGTTCCCCCCGCTCTGCCGACGGTTCTACCACAAGTATGCTGACCCTCCCCCATCCATCATTCCCCACTTTAGCCGTACACTCCCCTCTTTACAACTTTCTATTTTCTATTTTTGCATCCCTTTCCTAGACGACATCTTCCTCGAAGAAGACTTGATGCTAGCATCAACCATGCATGAGATGCTCTGCCTAAACATTAAACTAAGATTTCCCCAACCCAAGGTTCCATTCCCCACTTTGGGAGCCGTACACTCCCCTTTTTTCCCTTTTTCTAGTTTTTTTGCATCCTTTTTTTTTTCAGACAACTTCCTTGAAGAAGAAGACTTGATGCTAGCATCAACCAGGTTGATGAGAGGCAGTGCTCTGCCTAAACACTATACAACTAAGACTTCCCCCCCCCGCGGAGTCTAACACTCCCTGTTTCCCCTTTCCCGCCCGCGTTTTCCTATTTTTACACCTTCTCCACAGAAGACTTAGCATCAAACATGCAGGATAGGCAGGCTCTACTACTAAGATTTCCACCGGAAAGTAGACGGCCAGTCCCCTCAAAGGTCTCATACCCTATTTGCGAAGTCTTACACTCCTTTCCACTCTTGTCTTTTTTGCTCTTTGCTCCCGCTTGCACCCCCACTCCCCACCTCTCTCGTGCCCCTTACAACGATGATCCGCCGACGAGAGCCAAGATCGTTGTAGTTGCTTCATGGCCACCGGTCCAGTTACTTTCTTGAAGGCAGATCCTAACTCAGTTAGACTCATCACTTTTTTCGAGGCGGACGGGGGCCACCAGCACTTGCTTCCTGCTGCTCCCGTGCTGGGGGCTGGCTTTGCACGAAAACCATTGCCGCGTTGCGGAGTCTGCACGCCAGCAATTTTGTGCAGACACGCAAAGTGTGCAGGCATGCAAAGTCGTACGCAGAGTCTTGCAGAGTTTTGTACAGGCACGCCAGCAATTTTGTGCAGGGGCTGGCTTTGCACGAAAACCATTGCCGCGTTGCAGAGTCTGCACGCCAGCAATTTTGTGCAGACACGCAAAGTGTGCAGGCATGCAAAGTCGTACGCAGAGTCTTGCAGAGTTTTGTACAGGCACGCCAGCAATTTTGTGCAGACACGCAAAGTGCAGGCATGCAAAGACGTACGCAGAGTCTTGGAGAGTTTTGTACAGGCACGCCAGCAATTTTGCGCAGGCATGCAAAGTCATCCGTAGTTGTGCAGGCAACGCAAAGCCGTGCGCATGAAGTAAAAGATCCAGCATCCGCATCAATACCATGCTGGCGCCCGCGAAGAAGACTTGATGCTAAACCCCCCCCCTCGCTTAATATTTACATTTTTTTTGTAAATATTATGAGCATTGTAAATATTATGAGGTTTTGTAAGTATTATGAGACTCTGCCCTTAATATTTACAAAACCCGAAATCTCACCATAGCAACCCCAAGAAATGACTGACCTGCCATCACGGGAAGATGTTTGCAGTGCTCGTGTGCAAGCTCCATCGTATCGGACGAAGACACTGGAGAAGGTGAAGACGCCTTCGAGGGACTGGCATCACGGGCCAGATTATCCGTTGTCCGGGCCGAGCAAGAAGCAGCCGGTGTCTTCGACGGCTTCGGAGTTCACTATCTGGTGAGATATCAAACATCTTGTGCTCGATGCCCTTCACCCACATCAGAGCATGACCAACCCCGCCAGCAACCCAGCAGCTGAAAGAGACGCAGGGAGAACAATGGTGCCAAGAAGCGTGCACGTTTAACAGAATACTGCAAAGATGAAGTTGGCGGCCGCCACGTGGAGCACGGCACTGCAGAAAGCTCGTGCAGCAGGTACTCCCAGGAAAGTTGCTCGCCAAAATAAAAAATGGAAAATGTAAATACTAAGAAAATGTAAATGATAAGAGATTTCGTAAATACTAAGAGAATGCAAATGTTAGAAAAAAGGTAAATATTAAGCGACGGGGGGGTTGTTCTGCCAAAACACTAAAACCAAGATTTCCCCCCTCTCCCAACCAAACTCACGCCGCGGACACTCAGGTTCCGCACTGATGATGTCTGTGACTTGAAGGACCGAAACACGGCGCAGAGGGGACCAGTGCGGTGTTGAACACATATCCATTCCAAGCACGTTATTGTAACCCCCCCGAAGAACGAGGTGCACTCAACACCGCGGTGAAAAAAGAATATAGAGGACTCGTCCAAAGGTTCATCTCGCTCAAAGGTTTCATTCCCTACCTGCAGTCTTACACTCCCTGCGACCCTTTCCCTTTTCATATTTCTATTTCACATTTTCTTCGAAGAAGACTTGACGCTAGCATCAAACATGCACGAGAAGCAGTGTCCTGCCTGAACATTAGACTAAGATTTCCCGACCCCCCCCCCCACAGAATCTGCCGAAATGAGCACTGCCCGTACCTGCACGGCGTCAACGACAAGCGGTTTGTTCTCGACTCGATACCCGGCGCCGTTATTCCGTGCGCCGGCTCCGTGTATCCAGGGGCGGACGGCACCGTGACTGTTGTGCTCGACTACAACGTTGAGGAAGGGTACCCGTTCGATCCGGAGCAGATCAGCGGATACGCGAAGTGGCTGGGGATGGACCTCGAGACCGACCGAGCCTTCATCTGGGTTGCGCAGGAAGGGTTGAGGGCGCCGGTGCTCAGCCCGTGGAGGTCGTGCAAGACGGACGCAGGGGACACGTACTACTTCAACTTCGCGAACGGGTCCTCGTCTTGGGACCACCCCCTCGACGACGAAATCCGGAAGCTGTTCCACGAAGAGAAGACCATCAACGACGAGGCCCTCCGCCGGGCGAAGCTGCTGCTGCGCTACTGGCGCACCAAGGGCGGCGGCGGCTTCACGATGCTCCTGTCCCACCTCCTGGACTTCGTCTGCTACAAACCGGCGCCCCTCTCGCGGTCGCGCGCGTTGGAGAAATAGGACCGAGTTCATACACGGTGGAGTCCAGCCTCAGCAGATGGAGTTAACAAAAGCGGGTAGCGCACACTCGCTCTTCGGGTGTGACTCGGACACACCATCTGTAACTCCTGCTATTGAGGCTTGGACCTCACCGCGTACCACATCCGACCGTCGCGGCGCCGCCGCCGCTGCACGAAAACACACCCTCCGGAAGTCCCGAAAGACGTTCGAAGTGGCTGGCGATCTCCCAAGCAAGCGAACTCAATGTCCCTGAGCTTGGCCCGTGGGGGTCTTGCAAGGCAGATGCGGGGATCACGTAACCATTTAAACTTCGCGAATGGGTCCTCCTCATGTGACCACCCCCTCGACGACGAAATCCGAGAGCTGTTCCACGAAGAGAAGACCATCAACGACGAGGCCCTCCGCCGGGCGAAGCTGCTGGTGCGCTACTGGCGCACGAAGGGCGGCGGCGGCTTCACGATGCTCCTGTCCCACCTCCTGGACTTCGTCTGCTACAATCCGGCGCCCCTCTCGCGGTCGCGCGCGTTGGAGAAATAGGACCGTATTCATACACGGCAGAGTCCAGCCTCAGCAGCTGGAGTTAAAAAAGCGGGTAGAGAGAGCCCATCGGGCCAGCGCATTCCGACAGCAATATGGGGTAGTACGAGAGGAACTCCCGTTTCTAGTCCCTGGCATCTACGGTTGTTCGATCGGACAGTGCCGTGATGCTACCACTGGATGGACCTCTAAGCCAGAACCCAGTCTAGAGGAATGCGCGAGTTACTCAGGGCACATCGGATTTATCGGGCCACGTAGCTCTTCGGGTGTGACTAGGGCACACCATCTTGAACTCCAGCTTCTGAGGCTGGATCTCACGGCGTACTACATCCGACCGTCGCGGCGTCACCGCTGCACGAAAGCACACCCGCCGGAAGTCCCGAAAGACGTTCGAAGTGGCCGGCGTCCTCCCAAGCAAGCGAGACTAAACATCCCTGGACTTGACCCGTCGAGGTCTTGCTAGACCGGCCAAGCCCAGGGACGGGGGGGACACGTACTGTTTTAACTTCGCGCACGGGTCCTCCTCGTGGGACCACCCCCCTCGGCGACGAAGCTCCAGGGCTTCTCCCCGGCTTGAGCGCTACTGGCGCTACTAAGGCGGCGGCGGCTTCACGATGCTCCTGTCCGGCTCCTGGACTCCGTCTGCAAACCGGCGCCCCTCTTCGCGATCGCGGGCGTTGGAGAAACATGGCCCAAAACACACCCTCCGGAAGTACGTTCGAAGTAGCTGATGATCTCCCACACGGTGAAGTCCAGCCTCAGAAACTGGAGTTAAAGTGCACGAGGCACACCCGAAAAGCGGGTGTGTTGTCTTGCATGGATTAATCCTTGACACAAGCACATGATTACTGGCAGGATCAACCAGGTTTCTTGTCACTCAAACCACTCGAACCTGTAAGAGTGCCAACGCTAACGTAGTCTATTCATGATAACCAACTACATATAAAAGGTGTCACGCGATAAGCCGGCAGCCGCTGCTTGCTTAAAAGAGCATGCTAATCCATGTGGTTCATGTACTTAAAAGAACTCAATGCTTAACGGATCGTATCTCTACGACCGATAGCCTTCCTCGATTGCACCAAAACGCGCGCAAAAGCACACGCCAAAAAATGGTGCTGGCACCCGCTTTTTAAACTCCAGCTTTAACTCCGGCTTCTGGGGCTCGGCACCACCGTGCAAGCAAACAAAAACGAAACGTCCCTGGGCTTGGCCCGTGGAGACGGATAGCGACAAGGCAGAGCGGACGGGGAGGTGTGATGGGGTTGTGGCGCTGCGCGTGAAGTCCGCTTATCGAGTTGCAGGGACGCTCCGTTTTTTGATCGCTCCGTTTTTTGGTCAGTTCGGTGCGCGAGACGTTTGCGTGGGAAGAACCGACACGACCCGAATAGCAGCGGTGGGTGGACAAAGTTCAAGGCTTCGGCTCGCGAATCCTCGTTTGGAGACACCAGTCAGGTGGGGAGTTTGGCTGGGGCGGCACATCTGTTACACATTAACGCAGGTGCCCTGAGCTTGCCTTAGCGGGAACAGAGAGGGAGGTCTGAGAAACGGCAACCACCTCTAAGAATGTTCGAAAGCCAGCAATCCCGACCGCCCAATCTCGGTCGCGAAAGGGCGTCGTGGTCGCTGGAATCTCATATTTAGCGCAGCCGCTGCGACTCGGAAACATCCAAATCCTGGGCGTTTCCTCAAAATCGGGTGAAAAGGAATTACCCGACTTAGCCTCAGGTGGGGGGGAGAGGGAAAACCCCCCCCGGCGCACGGTTCGTAGAAGAAAAAGAAGGGGGGAAAAAAACGAAAGAATACGTCGAAAACCTTACCTCGTCGTCCCTGGCGAAAGCAGGGGGACATCCTATGCGAAAGCCAGTCAGTACATCTCGGTGATGTTTGGTTGTTTACATCCCCAGCCCCGTTCCCGACGACGGCTGGGAGAAACCTGAGGCCTGAGGCCGGTCTCTCCAAAGGCTGAAAAATAAGCCCCGATACCACGCATCTCCGTGCACCCTCCATTGTGCACCGCCATTCCGACAAGCTGATAAGAGACCCATTTCAGATACCACCCCGGTGACGTTCGCAGCTTCTCTGTGCTGCCTCCCGATGCTTGTTCCAAGGCGTACGGCGGGAAGAAACCCGGCAATTATCTTCCGCGATCGTTTTGCGAAACCAAGTCGTGAAAGACATCCATAGTTTGGGTTAGAGTGCAAAGAATCTGTGGCGAAGATCTGCATCGCCGACGGCGTGATGTGTCATGCTTTCGCCTCTTAAGCTCGTCTTGATCGTCGCGCTCAGGCGCGCGTTTGGTGCCGCGCTTCCCCTTCGATTATTCGTCCTGGCATCGGTTGCGCGTCGCTGGTTGCTTCCTTAGACATCCATAGAGACGAAGAAGGGACAGTTTCCTGCACTCATGAAGGGTCGACAGGCAAAAGTACGATGCTGCGCATGTCAGGCGTAACCAACAGGGACCTCTAAACCCAAGAGAAACGATGATCCAACTTCAGGCCACTCTTTCCTTGCGCACCGTATTAGTGGAAGGTGCGCTTGGCCTATCTACCTGATGATGGTCCGCTGTTTGAAAGGACCAAAACATGGTGCAGATGGGACCAGCGCGGTGTTGAGCGCACAACCATTCAAAGCCGTCTTACAACCACCCCACCCCCTATATACCTTTCGTGCATACGATCATCTCAGAGAGGCTGTTCTGCACGGCTCGACCTGTTGTAGATTGTTGCCCTGCTCAAACCGTTAGGGCTGTGCCACCTTGCGCATCAAGCAACCAATGCCCGGTGACTTCGCGTTGCCACGAACAAGGCGAACCGGGAGAACAACAAAAAAGTCGTTCGTACCGTGTCGTGCTTCAGACGCTGCGGCGCCCAACGAAAGTGCCCACGTTCTGATTCCACTTCTGCTTATGAACTTGTTGCTGCCACGCGCACAACGCGACTGGCGGGTGTTCCGCAGCGAAAAGCAGACACAACGTGGTGCCCCATCAAGCACCCACCAAAGCAACAACCAGACAAGAAGGGAGATGAGCCAACCCTTCGCAAAAGAAGGAATATTCTGAACCATCCAGCAAACGACAAGTATGTTTCATTCAAGCCGGTCCAGGGCCCGAGCAGCCAACAAGAGAAAAGGCAACTGACTTGAGCGAATATCGCCAGAAACACAAAAACAAGCGAAGACTCGTGGTCGCCTGGCATGGGCATAAGCCGGTCCATCCCCTCCTGATAGACCGTGATAAACCGAATACGGGTCCAGGCAATTCTATGCAGCTGTAGGGGATAAAGGACCGAGTGGCTGCAGGCAATCCGATGCAGTTGCCTTCTTTTCCATCCTACCCCCCGTTCATGCTTCGTCCTGCTCCTTCTTCCCCGGAAACGGGAGCGCAGTTATGTTGTGCGGAACAGACGGCTTGCGGGCGGAAGAGGCTTGGTGGGGAGTCTTTCGGCACCCTCGGATACTTCTTTTCTGACGCGTCCGATTCTTCTCGTTCCGGTCTGGGCTGAGCGACAAATAAAAGACCTGGTTGATCCTGCGCGTGAGTCGTAAAATTTTCGTGTTATTTTGTTTCAAAAATTATGCCAGGCAAGTCTTGGCGTAAATGAAGTACCCACTTACAGACGGAGGGGAAAAGGGTTGCCCAGGGTGCAGAGAGCCTTCTGCGGAAACTCTTGATCAAACTCTAGAGTTTGATGAAAATATAGGGCTTCTGTGGATAAACTCAAGAGTTAGATACCATCTAGGGCTTCTGTGGGACAGTAGTAGCGGTCCATAGTTATCTGAAAAAAGAACTGCACACAACAAACGGCCTGCCAAAGAGAGGCGTGCGCCTGTTGGCGCCGCTGACAAACAAGAAAACGAAATACGCAAGCACACGCGCGGCGCGACCTAGTCGCACCTAGCACCTTGCACGTGAGTTGGTTCCAGGGCCTCCTTATTCTCCTCATGCCCGCCAGAGCCCCCCCCCCCCCCCCCCCCCCCCCCCAAACCCAAAGGGCACCAGCTTCTTTTGTTTCGCATCGGTCTTAGTTCAAACCGAGAAGACACTTCGTCGTCGTGTCTCGCCTTCGTGGCCGTTAGACTCCGTTATCGTTCAACTCTGCGCTGCAATGTCGCAGGCAGAATTATCACCGTCATCAAGCTCGGTCAGCAAGCATTCCTGAGTGACAATAGGTTTCAAGACGAGTTGCCAGACAATGCTGGGTCCCCTGTCTGAGCGCAGAGGGATTGTCCTGCGCCCTGACTGGGTGCCGTCCGGCGGACAGCTGGCGGACCCGTACACGCGGGGAGCCTCGTTGCCTCGGTTCCCGGCGCCGTTTTCCGCTTCGCGGTGACGTGCCGCACCCTTTGACTTGTTTTTATGTGTTCTCGGAAATGTCAGCGCGGTAGCGATGAGCGAGAACACATATAGGTGGGAGGGGAGAGGCCCTGGGACTGCTAAGGCGTGACAACCCCGCCCCTGTCCCTCCCAGGGAGCCACCCCGAAACTAGCCTTCCCACCTGACGGTGGGGGCCCACCTGACGGTGGAGGCCCGCACCTTTTTTTAGTTTGTTTGGATTGCCATCGAGCTGCACCAACCCACTACGTGCAACCACCTGATGCACTGCGTGCCGGAGTTAATATTCCACTACTTCTGCACGCTGCAGTCAACCGGTGGCAATACTGCATGGGTCGTCTAGGCATCGCAATAGGCCAAAAAGAAACGAGAGTGGCGGTGAATGGCGGTGTCTTGTATCTGACTCTACTCAGAACACCTGCATTTCAAGCTCACACCACTCACAACACGGCCCGGTGGGGGCTGCCAGTAGCCGGCTCTCAAGGAAGTGCGCAGCGACCATTGCAGAGCCAATCCTGGTTCGGAAGGAAACTAGAAACAATATCCCCCGAGGGACTCTCCAAGAAGCACGAGTAGTTCTGAAGAAAAATAATCCTTGGGGAGGGGAACAGACGAAAAACTGCTGCTCTGAAAAAAGGACGACGCGTCTCCACGCACCTCCCTCTCAGCCCAACCGTGCGATCGTATTCGGCCGGGCGGCACTGGCCTCCTTTTGCTCTTTCAGGTGTCACACCCCTGCGGCTTCTCCTTTGGAAAGTCCTTTGTCGAAATCCATGGCCCGACGCCACGTGTATCACGCATACTTGCCGTGCGTGCCAGAGTGCGTGTAGAGTCACACGTTTTGTTCTGTCGTATGAAACGGAAACCATACACTCCGTTTCCCACGTTGTGGAGGGTCGCCGTGCCAAGTGGGCTTCGTTCAGTTGCGTGCACGTTCACGCCGTGGACTCTATTAACACACACCAACGAGGAACGAACCCCTCTGCACCGTATTTTCTTCTTCTCGGGTGGTCCATTTTTGACGTGACGTGAGGCGATGCCAAAGGGAAATATTTCCGCAGAGCACGATGTTGTGCGCGTGTGGGCACAGAGACCTCCAACCTCCCAAAAAAGAAGGCAGCGGTTTTATGCACAGACGGAGCCCTGCCCAGGTGAAGTTCGAGCCTCAAATTGGCCTACGACGAAAAAGGGACTGGAAATGAATTTCCCCTCCCGGTCGACGACCTCAGGCCTTTGGCAAAAACGTCTTGCAACACGTCTCCTAGCAGTTACTTCGTGCGTGCTCAAGATGTCCGACGAGTCGGTAGAAAATCCGGCGGATATCTTCCCCTTGTTGTTGTTGTTGTTGTTGTTGTTGTTGTTGTTGTTGTTGTTGTTGTTGTTGTTGTTGTTGTTGTTGTTGTTGTTGTTGTTGTTGTTGTTGTTGTTGTTGTTGTTGTTGTTGTTGTTGTTGTTGTTGTTGTTGTTGTTGTTGTTGTTGTTGTTGTTGTTGTTGTTGTTGTTGTTGTTGTTGTTGTTGTTGTTGTTGTTGTTGTTGTTGTTGTTGTTGTTGTTGTTGTTGTTGTTGTTGTTGTTGTTGTTGTTGTTGTTGTTGTTGTTGTTGTTGTTGTTGTTGTTGTTGTTGTTGTTGTTGTTGTTGTTGTTGTTGTTGTTGTTGTTGTTGTTGTTGTTGTTGTTGTTGTTGTTGTTGTTGTTGTTGTTGTTGTTGTTGTTGTTGTTGTTGTTGTTGTTGTTGTTGTTGTTGTTGTTGTTGTTGTTGTTGTTGTTGTTGTTGTTGTTGTTGTTGTTGTTGTTGTTGTTGTTGTTGTTGTTGTTGTTGTTGTTGTTGTTGTTGTTGTTGTTGTTGTTGTTGTTGTTGTTGTTGTTGTTGTTGTTGTTGTTGTTGTTGTTGTTGTTGTTGTTGTTGTTGTTGTTGTTGTTGTTGTTGTTGTTGTTGTTGTTGTTGTTGTTGTTGTTGTTGTTGTTGTTGTTGTTGTTGTTGTTGTTGTTGTTGTTGTTGTTGTTGTTGTTGTTGTTGTTGTTGTTGTTGTTGTTGTTGTTGTTGTTGTTGTTGTTGTTGTTGTTGTTGTTGTTGTTGTTGTTGTTGTTGTTGTTGTTGTTGTTGTTGTTGTTGTTGTTGTCCGCAAGAACAGGTCCATTGCGTTCTGTTTTTGAAAGCACGCAAAGAGTGCGTGAGGGGCCCAAGACTGAATCCATAGCGAGTTTCTTCTTGGTGTCGGTTGCATCAGTCACAAACTTGGCTAGCCGTAGTTTATTAATAAAGTGTGTAGTTCTGTCTGGATCCCGTTCACTACCCGACTCCCAGCCTCAACAGTCAACCAGAGACCCTAAAACACCGAACCTCTAAACCACACCAAATGCTGAAATCATTGACAAGACCTCTTGAGTTCGGGCTGCTCATGATTGCGGGAGTCGGGGAGCCTACCGTGACTTCAAGCAGAACCGACCCTCCTTTCGTGAGAACAAGACACAACATAAACACGCCCATTATTTTCGATCGTGTTAGTCAAGAGCTGCGACTCAGCTATTCCTTGAACTTGCACTGTGACCATATAGGGAGCAAGCCCCTGCCGTGAATGGGTCGTGATCCCTGGCACGCTACATGAAGCACTGTCCGAAGCTCAGTGGACCTTGATGAGTCCGGTATCCCGGTTTCTAAACCGGGTGAACCGTGAACCCGGCCAAAAAGAAAAAAAGCAGCTGTGGCTCCCTGGAGGGGTCTTTGCTCCTCGTCTCTTCTTATGTGTATCCCGTTACGGGTTGTTCCTACAATATCAGGCTGCGTATCTTTTTTGGTCCTTCGTATTCTTATTTGCGCGGGGTGGCAGCTTCAACCGCCGCCACCTCGTTCCTCTTTGTGTTGTCGACACCTCGTGTCCGCCGTCGCCCCTTCCTATCTCGTGACACGCGGAAGTAACCACATAATCCGCATACATGGCAGTCGGTCTGGTAGCCAGACTTCTTTTTTTCCCACCGGCCGATGTATTTATTGCCCGCTTGCGCGGCACCGACCTGCCACGTTCAAGCTTGCTCCGACCACTGCACCCCATCCTGAAGTGCAAATACTTGGGGCTTGGCGCTCGCGCTGAACACAAGCTCGTCGAGACAGTCAGTCGGAGAGACGGTCAGTCGGAGGGCAGAGCGGACGGGGTTGTGGCACTTTGATGCCTCCGACTCAAGCTTTGCAAGCTGTGGTTGACCGTCACGTTCCTGGACCAGGAGCGGCCTTTTTCTTCTCTCTTCTCTTGTTCTTCCACCGGCCGATCTGAAAATGGCGCAGCCTGACTCCGATTGGTATCGGGCCAAAGTCAGTCTACTTAGCCAAGCTATGGCCAGGTGAAAGTCAGAGGGTCGCAGAAGTCGGAGCAAAAGTCAGCTGAAGTCAGAGCTAAAGGCAGAGCTGAAATCAGGCTACCGTCAGGCTAAGGCCAGGTCAAAAACGATGGGCCGTCGCTGCAATCGTCCGAGTCAGACGATACATCTGGCTCGGCGCTAAATGCCAAGTTTGAACCCGACGATTCCATCACGGGAACATCCACCATTTCCGAGCATGCGATTGGCAAAAACCACACCAGACCACCGCCCGGTTTTTGTGGGGGTGCCGGCTGGGTTGTACGTGACCGGGATGGGAGGAAGGAGACCACGCGGAGAAGGAGCACCGCAGCGGCAGTGCACGTCGACTCAAGTCCTGTGCAGCTCCGGCAGTGACGTCGAGTCCGAATTCAGTGGCAGGTCTATCATTTTCCGGGAACGTAAGAATGACGACATCATCCAGTTTGCCTAACGGAGTTGTGACAGTGACCGAAACTCCTACCTTTTCCCGAGTCTGAGTACTTTGATTTTCCTTTGCAGTAGCTACCGAACAACGAATTCAGACACTTATCAACTTCTGGCAAGCAGTTCACGAGCGAACTGACTCGAAATACACAAAGCCAAACGCACGACGAAGATCAAAGCTATCAGACTCGGGAAAAGGTAGAAGTTTAGGTCACAGTCGTAACTCCGTTAGGCAAACTGGATTGTGTCATCATTCATTACACAGAATCAGACACTCAAGTTTCCCCGGACCGCGTGTTCTTAGCTGGTCTTAGTCACATCAAACTGCACGAGGAAACCGAAATCAAATAAAAAAAGCAAAACAAAACGAAAAAGGCAAAACCAGCCCAAACAACTACGCCGGTAGAGAAAAAAACCTGCCCCAAAGGAATCAACCGCCTTCGGCCGGGTGGGGGAAAAGGGGGGAAAGCGAACCAATGAACCGCCGCGGGAAATCATTTTCGGTGATTCACGTCTCTCAACCCTGAGAATCTCCCGATCAGGATGGTGTGATCCATATGCCCGGTGCAAACCCGGCACAAACCCGGCACAAACCCGGAAAAACTCAAGGGGGGTCCGATTTTTTATTTTGCACCACCCCTTCAGGTTATGGCAGGTGATCGCTGCAATCAAGCTAAACCGACTGCACCAGGGTCCTGTCGAGTAAAAACCAACACCAATTAATATGTAAGGCGGCACCGAAAGTGTAGGTCCACCGCAGAAGGTACCCGGAATGCTTTGCCATTGCAGCGCTGAATGCACATCTCTGACAGACAGGAACCACTATTTTCCAAAGCCTCCAGAGGGCAAGCCCGGTTGTGCTTGACGCAACGGACTACAACCGACCACCAGCCAGCAATTGCCTCAAACTCCCCCGATACTACGGGAACCGAGGAGCCTAGTACAAGCAGATTTTCCCTCTGCCCTCGCTGTTTCCAAATGAAGCATCATTTCCAAATTCGTGTGTCATGCTGGCTCTTGCCGGATGCTAGCGAGCGAGCGTTACTTCACCACCGCGCCGTAGCCTCCCTTGTGCCCTGGGTTCCATGATTGGCTGTTCTCGGCCGGTATGCCCGAGTCGGTGTTTCCTCGTCTTTACACTTCTTCTTCAATTGTTTAACCCCAACGTCCGGGTCTGCCACTGGTGCGGCCCCGTTTCTCCGCTCCTCTGTCTCTTCTGCTCACCTCATGCTTCCATCCGGGCCTGCCTGCGCTTCCAGTCCGCTGGGTATTGTTCCTGGGGGTGAATCTTCCATTTCGGGTCCCCGTTTTCGAGCGACCTGCCTGAGGTACGGCACGCTCTCTCGCTTGCCATCTTGCCTGCTCGCAGAACGGCTTCGAATGCCTGCATTTGCGGCACTCATCGTCTGCATCGATGTTCTGCATCCGCGGTACGTGCTTACTTTTCAGTCGACAACTACTGCTCCCGACACATCGAGCTACTGCTACCTCCACTGCAGAACGAGTGGTGACCTGTCTCTGCCAATTGCGTGACGCTTGTTTGCACGCAGTTGCGCGTCCACGAACGCCACGCACCCATGCTCGGTAGCCATTCCTCCCAGCTGCCGGGGTTGTTGGTACCCGCATTTTGGAGTGCATCAAAACCTCTGCAGAGCTCAAACAGCGGCTTGGTCAGCCACAGTTTGAAAGGATGCGGAACCAAAGGTAGCAGTCTGCTCAGGCCATCTTAAGCCATCCGACAGCACCTTCTAGGCGAGAGAAAACCGGTTGCACTTGATGGGCGGGGAACCCGCTCGTCCGAACCGCTTGTTGCCGACTTCTGTTCCGATGGCACAGCCGAGCGGGTTGAGCGTGGGAACTTCTGTCCCTCGTTCTGATCCGATGGAGATGCTGCTTCTCTTTCCGTTTTACAAGCTACAGAAGGGGCCTCAAACCGACAAAATATTCACGATACCGAAGCCCATAGGCTGAACATGACAGAAGGGCGAGGGACCGCAAAGAGCGGGACAAACCCCCACGAGCACCTGACGATCATGAAACGTGGCAAATTCACCGCGAAGCCTGAAATCTCCACGACCAAGGGTGCTAGCGGGTGCTGGGGAGACAAAAATAAAAAACCCGGACCCCCCCCGCCCCCCCCCAGGGTTGAGAAGCCTTGTATTTTATGGTATTTTTTGGTCTTGTATTTTTTGCATTTTTTGAACCCGGAATTTGTATTTTTTGTATTTTTTGGAATTTTGGGATTTTTGGAGTTTTTTGATTTTTTGGGGATGTTGGGGGGTCCCGGTGTTCTCTGCCGGGACGGGTTTCGTGTGGTTGGAGTGTTTCCCAGCTGATGAGGAAGAGCTGGGCGGCGTGAACGGGTTTGGGGGCAAAACACCACCCGAAGGATGTCAGTCCGACGTAGCAAGTGGTGAAAAGTGGTGCTCATGGCAATTCTGTTCGAGCAGACACGCCTCGGTATATGCCCCGGAATGTCTGAAGTTGAAAGGGACAGCATGCAGCAATGCATCAGATATGTTTTTGCAAGCCTTTTCTTCACTGTGGAGGATCCTCTGTTCCGCACAGTGCTTCGAAATGTGCGCCCGAATGTCACAAGGCATGCACTTTCTCCCGGCAGCACCAGCAAAGTGGTTCTCAGAATCGGCCTTGTCCTTCGATTTAAGCTACCAGCTACGAAAAGGGGAAAGCAAGAATCGGCATGTTTGTACTTTACGCTGTGTGTTCGGACCCAACTCCCAACTCCTGGATCGCAGTATTGATCACAATACTGGTTAAGCATCTTCGGATGGGCTGATTCCCTGAATAAATTAGAAGAGTTTACGCCGGGAATCATGGATCGGGTGGCAGAGACCGCAACAATCCACAGGGTATCTCCCGCTACACACATTACACACTTTTTGTCCCTTTTGTTCCCACCCCTTCCCACCCTCGGGCTAAGCTCGATTAGGCACATGAGCCACGCACAATCTGCAAGGCTCTATGCCTTTTCCTGACCCCCAACGTGACCCCCATTGCCAAGGATTCCAAGGAGATATTTGCTGTGTGTAGAAGACAGTAGAAATGACTGTATCAGACAGAGAGATACGTGAGTGCATCATGAAGAGGCTCCATCAGGATTCCTCTGGGTCTTGGAAGTGTTTTGTAACTGAGGCTAACAGTGTCCACAAGGCCCCGCGCAGCGGGGAAATTTTTTTTTGAGGTGTTTTTTGTCACCCCCTGTGTTTAAGATCGTCCACTGCTGGCAATCCATAAAATACCAAAAAATACAAAAAATACTGTATTTTTTGTATTTTTTGTATTTTTTGTATTTTTTGAAACTGGGGTTGTATTTTATCATCCCTGCCCCCCCCCCCCCCCCCCCCCCGGAAGGGACTGCATGTCAAAGCAGGAAAAGGCATATGGAAACGCTCAGAACCGATAAAGAACAAAAAAAGTCCAACACAGGACGAGAAGGAAGGAGCAGAACCACCAGAACCGAGAAAGATCAAAAAAAGAAGAATACTACGCACCAAACCCACCACCCTCCCCAACCCGGGCTTCCTTTTTACCCCTGCAAACCCGTGAATAGGTGCTACGGGAGTATCTGGCAACCGCTGCTTAACAGTGCTCACGTGGGCGGTGTCTTCGGACAGCACCTCGTGATGTTCGCATCACAAAACAAAGAAGACAGTGAAATGGTCGTTACCTGGTCGGGTTTCGCTCGCGACCGTTTCCTGAACAATCCTTCACTAAATCCGCGGTTAAATAACCTGGCCTCAGTGGTGCAAGCACCACGCGCTCTTCAAACCCAAGAAACATTTTCCCCCCGGTACAAACCCGGCACAAACCCGGAAAAACTCCAGGGTGGATCACACCAGTCAGGATCCTTTTTTTTTTGAGGAGACCGCATGCGCAGGGCTTTATATATAAAGATTCCTCCCACGTAACTGTCCATAAGTTGCTCGGAGTTACTAAAAATTCCAGTTGCGGCACAACTGGGTGCACCTCTTTGTGTCAGTAGTGACAGCCCACCACAGAGACTGTCCTTCGGAAGCAAAAGAGCCATGCGAAGAAGGCGAGTGTTTGGGTACTGTAGCAGTGTGCCGGGATCATTCAAGAAAGCTTAGCAGTAATCTGCAACAGCAGGCGGACAGCCACGGTCTTCGCTTTCTTGGCAACACGTCATGAAACAAACACAAGCCAAAAATACCAGCGCCGCAGGTGCGGAGTTTTTTTCAAGCTATTGGGCCAGTCACAGATTCCAAAATTGAGGCTGCACGTTGCTTCAACGATGATCCAAAGGTGCAGTAACCGGTGCTGTGTACTGCTAGTGTGACTGTTGTAATGTAGCACTACTACTGGGCCCTCAGCTGTCGCATCATTCTGTGCTTTTTTTTTTTTTTTTTTTTTGTTGCTCGGACTTTGTCCGAGCACCAGACCCATATATAAGCCACTGCGCATGCGATGCACGTTGGGGTGAATGGAAATCGCCATCGAAATAAACGCCGCAAAGCTCCTCCCCGTGACGGATTCGCCTGCTCTGATAGCGCGGGCGGTCCTGGCTGTGGTGAGCTACGAACAGCTGCCTGCCGAACCAGACTCACACTGCTGTCTGCAGACACCAGGTTCCGCGCTATGATGGTCCGCCATGTGTCCGAAGCAAGGCACAGATGAGACTAGTGCGAAATCCTCGAAAGCCTTGCAAAAAGTTAGTACGGCGCTTAAGCGCCTGCATTGGTGAAGTTGCATGTAGAAGGCTGCCCAACTACCATTCGCTATTAGTAAAAAGCCAAACGTGCTTCCGCCGGGGGGTGCTACTCCTCTGGCGGCCTTTCTCAACATTCCGGATAATATCCAAGGCTCCTCGCCACTTGCCCGTGGGAAAACAACTCTCGCCTTGGGATGATGGACCGCAGTGCCGACGTCTCCGATGCTTTGCACCGGCCGATGCTCTGGGGTCGTTTTATGAGCAACAACGTTTTGCCTCTTCAAGGTACCTCCCCGTCTCCCCATCTAGCTTGAATGCGCACGAACTGCTCTGTGCGTTTCTGAGCCGGCCCGCCTCCTGCCGATAGACTGTGATAGCCTGCTGATGGTTGAGGTTAGTTTCCCCAAACTTGAATGCAATAATCTGTGGCGATAATCTGCATCGCCGGCGTCGCGGTTATATGGCTTCGCCCGCAACTTTTGAGGTTAGAGTGCAGAATATCGGTGGCGATGACCTGCATTAGTAGGTGACTACCTCTCGATCGTACCGTGTCGTGCTTCAGGCGTTTGCACGTATTCAAATCGTCCTGCGGATGTGGAATTCTGCAGCGATGGTCTGCATTCGTCACCTGTGGATCGCCAGCAGCAGGCAATTCGATGCAGCTCCAGGAGGCCGGGGTGGACTGGCTCAGTTGCCTTTTTCTTGCCCAAGGAGTGAAAGTGTGACGGGCATCCCGCCCTTCCCGCTCGTCCATGGCACTCTGCATTTGCTACCTCCCCCGGTCCCCCGGAGGCGCAGCACAGAAAGCGGTGCTCACGCGTCAAGGAGAATAATGCCAGGCCAAAAAAACGACCACAACCGCAATTTCACGATGCTGTTCGTCAGAGAGGTCTTCTACTACAACCATCTTGCGCGAAAAAAAAAAAAAAAAAAAGTCGCGCGAACGTTCACTCGAAATTTACATAACCAATCAGTTTGTATGGTTGGCCCATCACGCGGAGCACTGGAGAGAGGGAAAGGAAGACAAAGGGCTTGCCATGGAACAAAAGCAAAAGAAACAGTCTAGAAACAAAGGGAGAAAAGGAGGAGAGGAAAAATAAAGCCGTGCATCATTTCTTCTCTTTTGTTTTCTCCGTCTCGCAAGGTTTTGAGCCCTGTTTTCCATCGTTCCACGTCGCTTTGTATGCGTCGTTTGACGGGCGTGATCGGACAAAGAGGACCGACCCCAGCTCTTCATTTACCTCTCGTTCTCGTGGCACAAAATAGACCTGACCAGCCTACATCAGAGCAAGCTCCGTGTGCCTTCGAGGCACTTGAACGGAATGCCTTCGGCCATTGGGACTGGAACACCGCCCTGCCGCTTTGCAAAGAGCAGCAAGGCTCCATGGCTGTCCGCACCGAGGGCAGATCGTGCAGTGAAGCCCCGGAATCAGAGGATTCCCGGGTTCTGACCCCATCCTGAGGACCCTCTGAGCCTCTACTCAGCAGGCTTATGCACAGCAACGTGTTGCTACGTAGTTGCACTGTGCACCGGGATAAGGTACCCATCCTGTTATGCACGTCGTGCATATCTGGTCGATTGTCAGACGCGCCTTCGAACAGATGCGCTTTGTCACGGTAAGCTGGTGCTGCGAAGTAGGCCAAAGACAGAGGCCCGGGACAACGCTTGAACGCCTTGTTGACAACTCTCGGCATCTTGGCGCGATTGTGAGGGACTTGCCCAAAGTGAAGGGATCAAGCCCCTGTCAGATGCGCCTTTGACAAGTTTGTGCACGAATAGGTCGATGCTTCCAACGCCGTCGCTTTGCAAATTGGACACGGGCTGTATTCCAAGGTGGTGCTTTCGTTATATGACAAGGCTCGGGTAGATGCGCCTTTGTCACAGTTGCATGCACATGATAGTCGTGGTATGCACCGCTACGGGGTCCCAATCTGGGTCCTGAGCTCGTTCCCTTCACTCTGAGCAAGCCCCTCACAATCGCGCCAAGATGCCGAGACTTGTCAAGAGGCCTTCAAACAATGTCCCGGGTCCCTGTCTTTGGTCTACTTCGCAGCACCAACTTACCGTGGCAAAGCGCATCTGTTCAAAGGCGCATCTGACAGGGGCTCGCTCCCTTAACTCTGGGCAAGCCTCTCACAATCGCGCCAAGATACCGAGAGATGCCAATAGGTCACATAACGCATCCGAGTCATGTACGTCACATTGTTTTTCATGGAATTAGCTTTCGATCGTCATACGAGCCTGTGTTAGTGCAGCTCGAAGCCGTACGAAATGCTCGCCGACCTTTTCGGCACAACTGTTTTTCGCAAAGCGACGCGAGGGCTCGCATCTGACATGGGCTCGCACTCGTTCTGAGCATGCCCCTCGCACTCACAAACATGCCAAGATGCCGAGAGTTGTCAACGAGGCGTTCAAACAGTGACCCGGCCTCTGTCTCTGGCCTACTTCGCAGCATCAGCTTGCAGTGACAAAGCGCATCTGTCAAAGGTGCATCTGACGGGCTTGTTCCCTTTACTCTGGGCAAGCCCCTCACGGTGGCACCAAGATGCCGAGAGTTGTCAACGAGGCGTTCAAACAGTGACCCGGCCTCTGTCTCTGGCCTACTTCGCAGCGCCAGCTTGCAGTGGCAAAGCGCATCTGTCAAAGGTGCATCTGACAGGGGCTTGCTCCCTTCACTCTGGGCAAGCCCCTCACAATGGCACCAAGATGCCGAGAGTTGTCAACGAGGCGTCCAAACAGTGACCCGGCCTCCGTCTTTGGCCTACTTCGCGCATCAGCTGGCAGTGACAAAGCGCATCTGTCCAAAAGGTGCATCTGACAGGGGCTTGTTCCCTTCACTCTGGGCAAGCCCCTCACAGGCACCAAGATGCCGAGAGTTGTCAACGAGGCGTTCAAACAGTAACCCGACCTCTGTCTCTGGCCTACTTCGCAGCATCAGCTTGCAGTGACAAAGCGCATCTGTTCAAAAAGTGCATCTGACAGGGGCTTGTTCCCTTTTCTCTGAGCAAGCCCCTCACAATGACACCAAGATGCCGAGAGTTGTCAACGAGGCGTCCAAACAGTGACCCGCCTCTGTCTTTGGCCTACTTCGCAGCATCAGCTAGCAGTGACAAAGCGCATCTGTCCAAAAGGTGCATCTGACAGGGGCTTGTTCCTTTTCTCTGAGCAAATCCCTCACAATGACACCAAGATGCCGAGAGTTGTCAAGAGGCCTTCAAACAGTAACCCGGCCTCTGACTCTGGCCTACTTCGCAGCATCAGCTTGCAGTGACAAAGCGCATCTGTTCAAAAGGTGCATCTGACAGGGGCTTGCTCCCTTCGTTCTGGGCAAGCCCCTCACAATGACACCAAGATGTCGTGAGTTGTCAACGAGGCGTCCAAACAGTGACCCGGCCTCTGTCTTTGGCCTACTTCGCAGCATCAGCTTACAGTGCCAACGCGCATCTGTTTAAAGGTGCATCTGACAGGGGCTTGTTCCTTTTCTCTGAGCAAGCCCCTCACAATGGCACCAAGATGCCGAGAGTTGCCAACGAGGAGTTCAAACAGTAACCCGGCCTCTGTCTCTGGCCTACTTCGCAGCATCAGCTTACAGTGACAAAGCGCATTCGTTCAAAGACGCATCTGACAGGGGCTTGTTCCCTTCACTCTGGGCAAGCCCCTCACAATGGCACCAAGATGCCGAGAGTTGCCAACGAGGCGTTCAAACAGTAACCCGGCCTCTGTCTCTGGCCTACTTCGCAGCATCAGCTTGCAGTGACAAAGCGCATTTGTTCAAAGGCGCATCTGACAGGGGCTTGTTCCCTTCACTCTGGGCAAGCCCCTCACAATCGCGCCAAGATGCCGAGAATTGTCAACGAGGCGTTCAAACATTGTCCCGGCCTTGGCCTACTTCGCAGCACCAGCTTTCAGTACCAAAGCGCATCTGATCAAGGACGCATCTGACAGGGGCTCGTTCCCTTCCCTCTGGGCAAGCCCCTCACAATCGCGCCAAGATGCCGTGAGGAGTTCAAACAGTGTCCCGGCCCTCTGTCTTTGCCTACTTCGCAACACCTTACAGCGCATCTGTTCAAAAGTGCATCTGGCAGGGGCTTGTTCACTCTGGGCAAGCCCCTCACAACGGCACCAAGATGCCTGAGTTGTCAACGAGGCGTCCAAACAGTAACCCGGCTTTGGCCTTCTTCACAGCACCAGCTTACAGCGAAAATCGCATCTGTTCAACGACGCATCTGACAGGGGCTTGCTCCCTTCCCTCTGGGCAAGCCCCTCACAATCGCGCCAAGATGCCGTGAGGAGTTCAAACAGTGTCCCGGCCCTCTGTCTTTGCCTACTTCGCAACACCTTACAGCGCATCTGTTCAAAAGTGCATCTGGCAGGGGCTTGTTCACTCTGGGCAAGCCCCTCACAACGGCACCAAGATGCCTGAGTTGTCAACGAGGCGTCCAAACAGTAACCCGGCTTTAGCCTTCTTCACAGCACCAGCTTACAGCGAAAATCGCATCTGTTCAACGACGCATCTGACAGGGGCTTGTTCCCTTCACTCTGGGCAAGCCCCTCACAATCGCGCCAAGATGCCGAGAATTGTCAACGAGGCGTTCAAACTTTGTCCCGGCCTTGGCCTACTTCGCAGCACCAGCTTTCAGTACCAAAGCGCATCTGATCAAGGACGCATCTGACAGGGGCTTGTTCCCTTCCCTCTGGGCAAGCCCCTCACAATCGCGCCAATGCCGTGTGGAGTTCAAACAGTATCCCGGGCCTCTGTCTTTGCCTACTTCGCAACACCATCTTGCAGCGCAACTGTTCAAAGGTGCATCTGGGCTTGCTCTTGGGCAAGCCCCTCACAATGGCCCCAAGTGTACCGAGAGTTGTCAAAAGGCGTTCAAACAGTGACCCGGCCTCCTTCGCAGCATCAGCTGTGGAGTGGTTGACTATCCAAGAGAGAGAGCCAGCAGCACAATAAGGTAGGGAAGCAGCAGCAAAAAAACGTAGGAATACCGGCTTCTAAAAACTCGAACTAGTCCAAAAATTGCACAGGGCGCGGGGGGGTCGATCGGAGTTGCCGACGGAGCGGAGGGGATCCAGGGGGAGGGGGCGCGGCAAACTCTGAAGTTATGGCGGGCTACGGCTACAACGCCGCGAGCCAACAGTATCCCGGTGCTGCGGGTATGCCCCCCTTGTCACCCCCCCACTTTTGTTTCTGCCATCTTCGTTCCACATTTCTTACGCACGACTTAGCCAGGGGCCGAACCCGCCGAAACTGAAGCTGAAAGGATGCTGCTCCAACCACCACGAGGAAGGCGACGCTGGCGGTGATGGTGTGTACGAAGCACCGCGTGACGGCGTGCTCCACGCGCAAGTCTGTGACGACGTGGACTCGCACCACGAGTGCCTGATTCTCGAGCTGCCGACGTGCGCCTCGCGCATGCGGTACGAGGACGCAGACCAAACACACAGTGCGGCAAGCGAGGGCACCACGACCAGCGGTAAGCGGGAGAAGTCCTGCGCCGCAGATTGGCCAGTTTTTGGTGCTGTTGGTCCATTTCGCGACGCAGCTGGTCGAGTGGGTGTCTTGCATCTTCAGCACACACTTGGCTCCCGCCGACAGGTTTACCAGAGTACCAGGGTACAGAGATGCGCGTGGTGTCTGCTGTTCTGGTTGAAGGTACCCAAGTCTCAGGAAGCCAGATACGGAGCCTGTCGGCGAGCGCGTGTGCTTCGATGGTGCCGGAGCCGAAGCAGAATTCTACGGATATCCAGAATGTGGCGCAAGCTGCTTGGGGACACAACTGGCGTCGAGGTAAGTCTCCTGGAATGGGGTATCCACAAAGGGTCCCGTATTTCCTCGACGAGCCATGTTGGTGAACTCCTTGCTAGCACGAGTCGCTCAGTTTGGGAATGCTGAGCTAATCGGCAGGTATCCCTCTGCTAAGGCTAAATATCTCCCGGAGGCCGCGCCAGGGCTCATCGGAACATCGAACGGACCGGACGCGCGTCGAGACAAACGGGACCACCGAACGGCGAACGTGCATCGGGGATTGACGTCCGCGAAAGTGTGGATGCGATAACGAGCAAGCAGAGGTGGAAGCGCCCGCAAGAAGCCGTAAAGCGCAGAAACGGTCACTGACAAAAAACACTGGCTTCATAAGAACCTATTTGGTAGAAGGCGCGCCATCGAAACTCTTTCCAAACGAACAACAACTATCGATAGACACCCCCTCGGGACAGTAACACAAACCACTTGCTTCATAAGAACCTATCGGGAAGGTCACCGAAAGACTTTAAGTCCCGGAGTCTCAAGCGAACCTTAACTCTAAAATAAACGCGAACAGGTGCGCGCGTCACCACCAACAACTACCAAACCATTGCGAACCCTAGTTCCATCGTCTACTTCTCCGTCGCCAATCCTTTGTACAAAGTATGTAGTTTGCTGAGCAGTTTGACTTTTTGAACTTGACAGACAGCAACAATCTGTGCCGATAGACTGCACAAGTCGCCACCGACTACCTCTTTGCACGCATATCGTGACATGCTAGGGTCGCTTCTTGCCCCGCGTACCGTTTGTCTCCGGTTCATCTGATGCGAAGTCTGACGAGCCTCTGGACCCATGTGAATCGTAGTAGTCATCGTTTGAACTTGTCATGCTGCAATCGTTTGGTACTCATTTGCGTGCGGTGACTCCCCAACAGCGCATTGGGAACATAGGTTTCAGCTTAGTGTGAGTTTGATCAAAGTAACATCAAGGCAGCCCTTACAAAGACCAGCCACGCGTGGGCGCGGGCCTTTGATATTAATCATCATGTTTCAAACCCCCGATTGCACGTAACCTGGAAGCACCCAGAGGGTGTCGGTGGTACAAAGGTGTAGTTGCCCGCATCCATCCGAGGTATGCAGCAACAGTCTGCGACGATAGACAGCACAAGCCGCAACCGACACCACCTCTTTCCACGCGAGTCATCGCAGTTGCCGAAGGTCTCTACCCCCCGGTCTCTACCCCCCCCGTGATTTCAAGCAGCAGTTTCATACAAAAACGCGGCGGCAGGTCGATGTCGCGATGATGCACAAGGTGTTCGCCAAGATGGGCTCGCCGCAGAAGATCTACGTCTTCAACAAAGACGGGCACCCGCAGGGGTTCTGCGAACTGTCCTCCGTCGAGGAGGCGCTGAACGCGGTGCAGGAGCTGCACAAGAAGTTCCTGTTCGACGGCGGTGCTAACCAGCTCACCCTCAAGACCACCGACCGGCCCACGATGCAGGTCAAAGGCAACGACGAGAACAACTGGGACGTCACCCAGGGTCTTCCGCCCATGGCGGCGCCGGAGGGCAGCGAGGTGATCCCGCCGCCGCCGCCGCCGACCGCGATGGGGAAGGGCGCAAAGGGCTCGAAGGCCGGCGGCAAGGGCGCGCGGGTGCCAGGCGCCCCGGGGACGCCGATGGGAGCGTCGTACTACGGAAATGAGTATGACCAAGGGTACCAGCCGTACCAGACCGGAGCGTACCCGGCGCCGGCACCAGGCTACGGGGGTGGGTACGACGGCGGGAAAGGCGGCGGCAAGGCGGACGCGAGGCAGGCGTCGACCTGCGTCGTACTGCTCAACGGGCTGCCGACGCTGGCAGACACCACGGGGAAGCGGGTGATCACGACCGACTCCCTCTTCCTCCTCTGCGGCCTCTACGGCGACGTGCAGCGGGTCAAGTTCCTGAGTCAACCCACCCAGGCTCTCGTTGAACTCGGCACGGTGAGGCAAGCAGAGGCCACGAGGGTTCACTTGGACAAAACCATGCTGTACGGCACGCCGATCCGAGTCCACGCGGCGACGAACGACCACGTCGGGAAGAACAAGGGCCAGCAGTACGACGCGTTCGTGTTTTGGGACTACACCGGATCGAAGCTGCACCGCTTCCTGAACGCGAAGTCGTACGACAACATCGCGTCGCCGAAGCCCACCCTGGTGGTGTGGGGGTACCCAGAGGGGTTCTCTGAGGCGGACCTGCTGCCGATGTTCGGCAATTACGGGACGGTGGAGTCGTTCAAAATGGGCCCGAAAGGCACGGCCCAGCTGCTCCTGATCCAGCTGCAGAACGCGGACCAAGCCTCCGTCGCGCTGCTGAACCTGCACGACGTCCCGATCACGACCGCCGACGGCACGAACACCAGCAACCTGCGCATCAACTTCGCCAAAGAGAACATCCACACCCCTTCTGAAGACTCGCCGCAGACCTTCTGCAACGTCAAAGTCAAGAACCTGCCCCTCGATTTCACCAATGAAGACCTCTACGAGCTCTTCTCCCCGTACGGCGTCCTCAAGCGGCACACCATCTGGAAGGACAAAAACACGGCGCAGTCTCTCGGATTCGGCCTGGTTGACTACACGGTATGCATAGCCCCCAGCCAAACTCCCCACCTGACTGGTGTCTCCAAACGAGGATTCGCGAGCCGAAGCCCGTTTGTCGCTGGAAACGGATAAGCTGCGGATCCGAAGACCCTAACTCACCAAAAAGAATAAAGAGGACCGTAGTCCCACAAGGTTTCATACCTACCTGCCGAGTCTTACACTCCCTGCGACCCGTTTCCCTGTTCCATTTTACACTTTCTTCTAAGAACACTTGATGCATCATCAAACATGTGAGAGGTAGTGTTCTGCCTAATTACTAATTATTGCACTAAGATTTTCCCGCCATCAAAGTTTCATACCCGCGGAGTCTTGCTCCCTTTGTATTTTCCCTTCTTCCGCACTTGAGCTTTTCTACTAGCACGTTCTTCGAAGAAGACTTGACGCTAGCATCAAACATGCATGAGAGGCAGACAATACAGCCTTTAAACATTAAACCCAGATATCCCCTCAAGGGTTTATACCCTATTCACGGGGTCCTAGACTCCCATTTTCCCGTGATTGCATTTCTTTTCCATTCAACGTCTACTTCGAAGAAGACTTGACGCTAGCATCAAACATGCATGAGAGGCAGACAATACTGCCTTTAAACACTAAACCCAGATATCCCCTCAAGGGTTCATGCCCTATTCACGGAGTCCCAGACTCCCCTTTTCCCGTGATTGCATTCCTCTTCTATTCAACGTCTACTTCGAAGAAGATTCGATGCGTAGCAATCATGCATGCGAGGCAGCGTTCTGTCTGAACACTAGCTGGGATTTCCGCCCATCCCCCTCTGCTCATCCACCCACCCCAAACCCCCGTATTGTATGGGCAGCCTTTTTGTCCAGGGCAGGGGACTGTGGAAACCCGGTTTCCCGGTTTCAGGAACCGGGTTTTTCCGGTTTCGGTTTTTCAAAAAAATAAAAATAATTTATAAATTATGATTTCAAGTGGCCCCTGTACTGTACTGTACTGTACAGTGACTGCAGATACATGGCGCGTCACGGTGTGTCACTGCAATTCGAAGCTTTTCACTTACCACTCCGTAGTTTGATAGACGTGCACACCACCACCACCGCAAGCTTATATCTCACCACCCCCCTCCGTCCCTTTGTTTACGTGCGCGGGGCGACGGTTCCAGGCACTCAGACACCCACAGGCACCGCAGAGCCCCAAAACCGGGGTTTTGGCTGAAACCGGCTTTTTTGCTCGGTCAGACAAAGAGCTAAAGTCCCCTGGTCCAGGGCCTCTTTTTTGACAATAAAGCATGGCAACCCAAAAGACTCCCCCTTACCAAACCACACAGTCGCCCGAGGCAGGCAAGGAGGCCATTGCCGCGTTGAACGGGAAGACGCTGCCCAACTGCGACACGCCGCTGCTCGTCACCAGCAAGTACCTGCAGTAGAGCGCACCCAGCAACGGCTGCGACGGTCGAGGGGGGCGGGCCTCCCACACCCCCGACCCGTCGAGACCGCTTGTATGCAGCAGCGCGCAAGGTCCCGGAGATTCTGGGAATACACCGCCCACTGTTCTCCGGCTTGCCCTCTGGCTTCGGCGGCCCGTCACTCCAACGACGAGACTGCGGCTCGGAGTTGGAAGTTCCGTCTGATGATGATGGTGATGATGATGATGATGATGATGATGATGGGGATGAGGTCGTTTTGCGGTCTCCAGGCTCGCGGGGCGCGCCTGTGTGATCAACGGAGAAGAACCAGGAGCGAGTCTGAATGGCAATGGCGGCAATCCGGCGCCTTCCGCACTGGCAAAGGGCGTTGTGCGCAAGCGGAGGAAGGTGACGCATTTAACGAGTTTGAGGGCCTTCCGGCTACCCATCTTGAAGAGGATGGGAAATCATTCGAACTCGCGGCGTGATGAGGATCGATGATTGCAAATTATTCTCTTTGCATGAGGAATGCCTTGTAGGCGCAAGTCATCAGCTTACACTGATTACGTCCCTGCCATTTGCACACACCGCCGTCGTTGCTACCGGAAGAGAAGAAGAGAACCCGTGACGGGGCGCGCTGTGTTCGTTGGGGCTCATTTTGGCCAATCCAATGCAACAACAGGCTGGCGGGTGGCCGGACTCCCTGAAGTGAAGTGGCCACAACCCCCCTGGAAAAGGTCTCGGCCGAATTGTCCTCCTGCCCCCCGCCAATAGCATGTGATCACATGATAGCACAATCCAAACGCATGTGACCTCATGTTATGTTGCATGTTGTTAACATGTAACATGGTCACTCGCATTTTCCATGATAACTGGGTCGTTTTAGGTTTGGGGGAAGGTCGTGGATTAGGGGGCTTTGACAACAAACGAAAATTAGTCCCAACTTTGGGGGGCAGAACGAGAAAGAGGGGCTCGGAAGGAAATCGGACTGCTGCACGGCGCCTGCAGACCTTTCAGTATTTTTTTTAGTGCCGGCGGTTGTTTCCTATATTTCACAGCTGAGGGGAACGGAGGTGCTTCCCGCTGTTCTCGTGACATTTGGGGAATGCGAATCGTGCGGTTTGCGGCTTCAAACCATGGCCTCCAGCGCTTACTGGGCAAACTTTCCCCCCTGGGCTTCCTCGTGTCCTTAATGACACCCCTTCCATAGACGTCTCCTCTCGCCCCTGTCGGCATTCCGGTGCCTTCACGCCCAGGCGGCTTTTTCGTATCCTCAATTTCCCGCCCCAGAACTTTCAATTTGTTTTCCATCTTTTTTTTTTTTTCTCCCCATGCCGCGTTGAAGTGTTTGGCCGTCACTAGTTTCATCGTAATTTGAGTTTCTTTCTTTTGTTTTGTTTTGAATACGCGCCTGCTTTGTAGGAAATACCCGAGGCGGCCGCCAGTTGTGAGTTGCAAAGGAGGAAATGTGCTGCAACCTACACCGGGGGTGTTAACATTCGACAAGAAATCCCCGTTTTGGTGTTGTAGTCGGATTGTTCCTTCCTCCGTCGGAGTGGAGTTTCGCCTTCCAAAAAATGCAGAACGTGGGGGGCCCAAGACTACACTCCAAGAAGGAATGTACTTGGTGTTCGGTCACAAACAGTCCCGGACATGGCTAGCCATAACCCATAACGTGCACCAAATATACAACCCGTAGCCATATAGCCCTTTCTTGCTCTAAGCGAACCCATTCATCAGCGGTCACACGGAGACCCTAAACCCCCGGAATTTCAAGCGAACTTTAACTCTTCGCTCCAGTTCAGCTTCGGCTGACATCATTTGCGCACTTGACCATGGTTCAGAAGACGCACGAAACAAACCTAGACGCAAATGTAGCTCAAAGCATCTGCAGAAAAAAACACGAAAAGCCTCAAGTCAAACTCCCGTTTTCACATTTCTTCTTCGAAAAACTTCCCGCCCTCTGAAAATAACTACCTGTCTGGTCAGTACCTTTCTTTTTTCAGGCGGGGAATAAAAGTAGTCCCTCTCACTAAAAGCCATTTAACGGAGACCCTAAACCCCCGGAATTTCAAGCGAACTTTAACTCTAGAAAAAACGAAGGGTCTTTTTTTTCGCTCCAGTTCAGCTTCGGCTGACATCATTTGCGCACTTGCCATGGTTCAGAAGACGCACGAAACAAACCTAGACGCAAATGTAGCTCAAAGCATCTGCAGAAAAAAACACGAAAAGCCTCAAGTCAAACTCCCGTTTTCACATTTCTTCTTCGAAAAACTTCCCGCCCTCTGAAAATAACTACCTGTCTGGTCAGTACCTTTCTTTTTTCAGGCGGGGAATAAAAGTAGTCCCTCTCACTAAAAGCCATTCAACGGAGACCCTAAACCCCCGGAATTTCAAGCGAACTTTAACTCTAGAAAAAACGAAGGGTCTTTTTTTTCGCTCCAGTTCAGCTTCGGCTGACATCATTTGCGCACTTGCCATGGTTCAGAAGACGCACGAAACAAACCTAGACGCAAATGTAGCTCAAAGCATCTGCAGAAAAAAACACGAAAAGCCTCAAGTCAAACTCCCGTTTTCACATTTCTTCTTCGAAAAACTTTCCCGCCCTCTGAAAATACCTACCTGTCTGGTCAGTACCTTTCTTTTTTCAGGCGGGGAATAAAAATAGCCCCTCTCACCAAAAAGCCATTTAACAACGGTCACACGGAGACCCTGAACCCTCGCGCGATCGAACTTTAACTCTAAAAAGGTTTCAACAGCGAACTTTCAAAAAACTGGGAGGCGTGTCGGACATGACGATACCAAGGAGACAGACCGTCACCTAATACCGGGCATGGGGAGGCGCAGTTCTCCGGGGAGAAGATGAACGAGTACCCTGCGATGGTGCTGCAAGCAACTGATGGCATTAGTGTGATTGTCAGGGTATGACAATCACACTAATGCAACAAAAAAATACCAGCTGATGGTGGTGGGGGAGGGGGCAGGAGAAGGAAAAGGCTTGGCGGAGAAACTGCCGTAGGAGGGGTAGAAAGTGTGCTGCGCCAGTAGCGAACCTGACGTTTTTCTGGCTGGCCCGGCGAGCTACGAGGGCACAAACCTTTTCCTTTTTCCCCCCGTCTCTTTTCCATTCTTGCATATCAGGCCTGCATGCCCCATCAAAAGCAATCGAAAAGAAAACAAAAGAGCGTTTTACCACCTTGCGCGGCGTCACGGGATGTTTGGCAGCCGCTGCTAAACAGTGCATGCTAATCCATGTGGTTCATGTACTTAAAAGAACTCAATGCTAAACAAACATAACGTGGGCGGCGTGGGAGGCCGCCACCAACGCCAGGAACCAGCGAATGACCAGCGCTGAAGAAGAGGGTGCTTGGCACCCCGAAGGAAGGCCCGATCGCCGGCCGCAAGCGGAAGAAGACGAAGGCGACCACCCCCGAGTCAGGGGTGCATCGAAGGAAGAAGAAGGTTCCGAGGGCAAGCAGCTCTCAGAAACGACCGGGGACCACGGGCACGCCAATGCCCTCGAAAGTCAAAAACGGGCACACGTGCCCGCCCTCGTACTCGCCGACTCAGTCTCTGGAATCGCAAGAAAGCCAAACCCCGCTAGCTCCACAAATGCTCGACCTTGACGACGCGATGGCAGGTGAGGACGTCATCCGATAACCTGACTGAATGGTTAAGAAGACGACTGAAAGCATAGACACAAAGATAGCTCAAAACATCTGCAGAATAACACGAAACGCCTCGAGGCAAAACCCCGTTTTCACATTTCTTTTCAAAGTTTCCAACGCACCCATCTGACTGCTTCCAGGTGGTTCGTACGAGCCCTTGCTGTGACTTCCCCTGCGCACAAGTTCCCTCAGTGAGGTAGGGTGTCCCCTACAAAAGGGTTTGCGGGCTTGGTTAACCGGGCATCCCCCTTGCGGCGGCGACACCACGCCTGTCCCTGGAAAAGACGAGGAACTAGCCCGGCAGCGCAGCTTGCATCGCAATCGTGTTTTTCCATCTTCGACCGGCGTCCAGCTCTTTTCTCAGCTGTAATCCTGTTGTACTCAATGTAGTGAAGGGACCAGTTCCGGAACAACGGCTGCACACGTTAGACAAAGCCCACGCGGTGCAGGCCATCCTCAGATGCTGGAGTTACAAGCGGGTGCGACACCCGCTTTCCGGGTGTACATTTACACGCGCTTTGGTTGTCTCGGGCACAACCCAGCTTCTGAGGCTGAGCTCCACCGCGCAGTCAAATGAAGGGACCCCCCCCTAGACCTTGACGCATCGAGGCTGGCGCTTCGCTGATCAAAGCCCGTAGAGAGGACTCGGGCTGTGACACCGTGCCAATTCCGACTCAAACTGTGCATGCTGCGATCGACCGTTTCGCGCTCGCCCCGGAGCGACCTTCTTCTTCTTCTTCTTCTTCTTCTTCAAGCGACAAGTCAAGCGGACCGACTTCCCAAACCATAGTATCAAAGGCGTGGCTTACCAAGGGGCATGACGCTTGCGCTGACCAAAGCCCGTATAGAGGACTCGGTTGGCACTGCGCTGACTCCGACTCATACTCTGCGTGCTGCGGTTGACCGTTGTGCGCTTGCCCAGGGAGCGACCGTCTTCAGGTGATTCGTGGCACTTTCTTATTTCTTTGTTAAAGCGTCCCCGTTGCTTTTTTTTTTTTTTTTTTTTTTTTTTTTTTTTTTTTTTGGTCCGCTTTTGTTTCTCATCCTTTTTTCTTCTTCTTCTTCCTCTTTCTTCGGTTTCCCCCTTCTTTTTTGTCTGCCTCCGTTTTTTCTTTTGCTTCTTGCTTCGTCTTCCTTCTTTCTTTCACCGAACGGTCGTCACGCGGAGAAACCTCGTCATTTCTTCCATCATCCTCTCTCATTGCCAAGCTGTGTAATGCATCACCCGCGTAGGCAAACCGAAGGCCAAACGCGAGCTCGTAAAGTCTACATCCAAGTCGCTTCGCCAAGCTATGTCACCAGTAATCCGCTTGTTGCACCTTCTGTTTATAACCAAAGCAGGTGACTCAGTCATTGCAACCTTTTCTGGGTTCGAGTAACTCTGACTCTCACGCAGCACCCTGCAGGTGCAATAGCAGTTCTGTCTGGGTTCAAACCCGCAGAAGGTGTCAAAACTGGTCTACGACCTACATTCTACCAGACACGAATGGAGGAAATGAGAAGCTCGTCGCCCAAACCGTGGCGATTTTACTTGCGTCCGTGAATCCGACTTTACGTAACAACGATCAGGCACTGCGTTCAACGAAACCAACTCTCTCTTCCCATCATCATCATCATTAGTTTTCTATCAGCCGCGGTTGTGCGAGTGACGAGCTCTTGTTTTCGAGTGATAGTTCGCCCGAGAGTCCGGATTCCGAGGGAATCTGCTAGGCTAGGACGAACCTACATACAGGGTTGTCTGTTCTTCAGGGAGAAGTATTTTGTCGGTGAGAAAAAACACGCAGTCTTTTTTCGCTTGGTCTTATTCTCCCAACAATATAGGTGAACACCCAAACACACACCTTCTCCCTTTCCGGTTTTTGGCGCCACTGACCCGCAGGTCAGGAAAAAACTTCAATTTGGTTGGATTTCCTTCCGCGTGATTGGCATACGGAAGAGGGTACCCCGCAGAAGTGTTTCCTCCTGCGAGTCAACGGGCCCTCTTTTTCCGTAGCGGGAAGAATTCAATTGACCGGCCCCCCTCGCAACCTCGCAAGGACGGGAGCAAGGTGGTCCTGTGTTTCTCCACGGGACCCCGACGCTCGCTACGTCGTAATAAACACCCAAACGAAGAATAGTCTCTTCTTCCACTTCTCGAACGTCTTCCTCTAACGTCTCATTGTACTAGGCCGGCGCAAAAACCAAAGGGATGGGAAATAATATTTCGAGTTCTTGTCCGCAAAAAAAGGTCAACCGGAGACTCAAAAATACAAAGGACTTCTTAAAACTCAAAAAAATCTAAAAAAAAAAAAAAAACTAGGATTACCCTCCCTGCATCAAAGTTGCAGTGCAAAGATGGCGCGAGCCCTGCGCATTGCGTGCAGTTGTCTGTTGCTGGGCACTGCACATGCCGGGTTGAAGGACAAAGCCAGTTTCCCTGTGGGTGTCGCTGTGTCCGCGAGTAATGGTTTGGTGTACGGTTCGCAGTACGCAGCGCAAGTGAACGACGACTTCAGCGAAGTGACGGCGGGCAACATCATGAAGATGAGCTACCTGCACCCGTCGGAGAACACGTTCTCGTGGGGGAACGCCGACAAGCTGGCGAACTGGGCGGGGTCCAACGGGCTGAAGCTCCACGGGCACACCCTCATCTGGCACTCGGACTACCAGGTGCCGAAGTTCATGAAGAGCTACGGGGGCAACTTCGCCACAATGCTCGAGAAGCACTGCAAAACCATCGCGGATCACTTTTCCGGGAAGGTGTCGAGCTGGGACGTCGCCAACGAGGCCATCAACGACGGAGGATCGTGCTACCGGAACTCCGTGTTCTACCAGAAGCTCGGAAAGGCGTACCTGCCCCTTTGCTTCAAAGCCGCACGCGCAGGAGACCCGTCGGCGACGCTGTACTACAACGACTACAACATCGAACACTCATCGAGCAAGTTCAACTGCGTGAAGCAGCTGATCAAAGACGTAAAAGCCGCCGGAGCGCCCATCGACGGAATCGGGTTCCAGTGCCACATCGGCATGTCGACGTCGGTGAGCACGATGAAGAGTCACTTCAAGCAGATAGCGGACATGGGGATGAAGGTCAAAATCACCGAGCTGGACATTTCGAACTCGGGTAATGACAACGCGGGGCAGAAGAGCAAGTACAAGCAGGTCGTGCAGGCGTATCTGGAGGCGGTGCCGGCGAGCCTGAGGGGAGGCATCACCGTGTGGGGGCTCTACGACGGCAACAGCTGGCTCGGCGAGGGCAAGCATCCGCTGCTCTTCTCGGGCTCCGGCCCGTTCACGAAGAAGCAGGCGTACTACGGGTTCGAAGAGGGCCTCGGCAACGGCGGCGGCGCGCCGCAGCTGCCGCCGCCGCCACCCCCGTCGCCGCCTTCGAACCCAACGCCGCCGAACCCCAGCCCGCCGAACCCGAGCCCCCCGGCCGGTGGGTGCACAACCGCGTGGGGCGACTGCCGGTTCACGAAGTGCTGCGTGTCCGGGTACACCTGCGTCTACAGCAACCAGTGGTACTCGCAGTGCCGTCCGGGCAGTTCCCCGCCGTCGAACCCCCCGCCGCCCCCGGCAGCCCCGCAGCCGGCCCCGCAGCCGGCCCCGCAGCCGTCGCCGCCGTCGGGCTCGTGCACCGTTGCCTGGGGCAACTGCCGGCACACCCAGTGCTGCGTCTCCGGGTACTCCTGCGAGTACAAGGACCCGTACTACTCGCAGTGCCGCCGCGGCGGGTCGTCGGCGGCCAACCCGCCGCCGCCGCCGCCGCCGCCGGCGTCGTCGGGGTGCACGGGGCCGTGGGGCAACTGCATCGTCACCGGATGCTGCACCGGCGGGATCCGCTGCACGAAGATGAACCAGTGGTACGCGCAGTGCAAGCCGTGAGGGGGAGGGGGTTTCTTTTTTTTTGTGTATAAGCACCTGCTTGTAGGAAATGTTTGAGGAGGCTGCCAGCTGCAAAAGATCAAAGGAGGTAAATGTGCTGTAGCCCACACGAAACACAGGTGAATCTGGATTCAGTGGCGGGCGTAAGCGTTCAACAAAAAAGACCCACTTTTGCAGTTGTGTTGTTTCTCCCCCTCTAGCCTCCTTCGAAGCACAAGGCAGCCCCTCGAGTATTTGTAAGCTTGCTTGTCTGCATCAAAAAGCGCCGGATGGCAGCGTGCTGTGCTAAACCACTTAAAAACTTAAAACAGGGTTTACGCACGTACGCATCAACAAACGGCTGTGCGCACAAATAGAGCCACGGCACTTTTTTGTATACACCTGCAGCGACCTGCTTGGGAGGGCATACTTGAGGAGGCTGCCGGTTGCGGAATCCCGAAGTAGGTAATGTGCTGCAGCCCACACGAAAAAAAACACATGGGTGGGGAAACGCCCCTCCAGGTGTCCTCCCCCATTCGCACCCCACCTGCGGATTCTCTTCCAGCAAGCGCCCGGTGACGACCACGCTTATCCCTTCCACTTAGCCGTGCGGCCTATCACAATACAATGCCCCTTTTGTTTTGGGTCTGATACACTGTGGCGTGCGAGGCGTCGATCTCTCGCGCTCTGCAGCGCAAACCATCCATCTGCAGGACAGTAGTATCTATCAGAGGTACCTGTGCAAGCCGCGAAGTCGGCGACGTCCGGCGCATCAAAGTATCCGGCCTCAGAGCAAGTTGTGCGAAAAGGTCGAGGTGCTCAGGCGACAATTCTTGCAGTTCACTATCGGAATAGTCGCCAGCAACGGAGGCCAAACGCACACATTACCCCAGGTACGTGGGTGGCCTTGGGTGGGTGAAGTCTAAAGTCTACGCAACATCCTCACGCCCGCCTTCCCTTGCCCCCGGTGACGTCGTCGTTGCGGTGGATTCCTATCCCCCAACTGGCGAGTCAAAGGAAATCAATCATCTGGTATACGCGCAGAGCAAGCCGTCAACCGACGATCCTCAGAGCAGAGCAAAAGCATCCATCCGCAGGGAAAAATCATCCATGAGATGGCACAGTGCTTTTCCTTTACCTGCACACTTCCCCTGGTCAGGCTTTTGCGGCTGTTCTTTACCGCTGCACCGAACGAGAAACTGGACGCCAAAGCCCGCACTGTGTGTATACCACCGATACGTCCGTCCTCCGATATTAAGAAGACAGACCGTCACCTACTACGGCACCCTGCTGAAAGTAAGTGGGCATCAACTGCATCACCGCGTTGTTATCCAAGTCACCGGAGACTCTAAAATCGGAATCTTTTTTTTTCCAAGCAAACTTTCATTCCAACACCAAGCGCCAAAAACCAAACTCGAAAACGAAAAACGAATTATCCAATTTTTTTGTCCCGCTCTCCTTCCCAAGCGCACTTGCGGCCTCCCTCTTGATTGAGTTTTGATGCCTTTTGGAGCGCAGACCCCCTATTTTTTTTATATGTACTGCGTTGCAGGAAGCACTCGAGGAAGCCGCTGGCGCGCTACGAACAAGTCACGAGCTGAACCCCGACGAAAGCGTGTCGAACGTGCGTTACGCAGCGAAAAGTCTGACACAGCGTGGCACTCGGACATTTACGGCAACCAGAGCCCCGATGGCAAATGACGACGGAATGCCGTATCCGCACAAAAAAACACAGGTATACTCCGGGGGTTTTGTGCGGAGGAGAACTATTGGCCAAAAATTCTCGGACGGCTCCCCCTCCTGATTTCAGGGTGATGGGGCGGGCTATAGTTTAGCAAGGGGTCCCGGGGGACGTATACGTGCGAATCTTCGCAGGTGTATCGTTTCTCCCCCCTACGCACACACGTGGAGGGCCCAGGGCCACGTTCATTGCGATTGGTGTCGGTCGCAGGAGTATTTACTGGCAGCCAGAGTGAGCAAACGACTCCCGGCCTCAAGTTTCATCCGGAGACCCTAAAACACCGAGCCTTTAAAGAGTGAAAGGGTACGTACAGTAGCGAGTGGAGAAGATACAGCAAGTGTAAAAGAACGGAGGTACAAACTGCCTAACCGACGGAGACCACCGCGATATCTTCTTGCCTCCCAAGTTCCTCAAAACCAGAACCAATCGCAACGAACCCCCCAATGTTGGCACCCTACCTGTTTTTTTGTTTTTTTGTTTTTTTGTTTTTTTGCTGTTTTTTTGCTCTGGAGGTTTGTGTTTTTTTGCCCTGGTGGTCTGCTGGTGCACTCTTGCTGGCTCGGGTGAGCCAGGGTCTTCCACATGCAGGCCAGCGGTCTGGTGAGGTGGCATTTCGAGTACTTATCAGAAGCTTTTGAAGCAGTCTGCAGAACTATCAGGATTGTTGAGCAGTAGCTGAATGGGCTTGGCAGGCAGAATGTGAAAAGCTGGGCGTTTTTTGGTGGCCTAGGTGCAGTGTAGCAAGGTTCGGCCGGGCGTGTGCACGAGTATTTGGGTTCACCAGGAGGGCCTTGTTTTTTTTGTTTTTTTGCGTTTTTTTGTTTTTTTTGTTTTTTTTGTTTTTTTGCTGTTTTTTTGCTCCAGGATTCGTTTTTTTGCCTACATTGGAACCCCCCCCCCTGGTAACCGTCTAATGCATGTGAAGCGCCCGCCTCCGAGTGTTTTCTTTCACATCCGCACCCGAGGGAGTCGTTCCGGAGACGCGTCTGCATGAAGGTGCATTCGAAGTTAGAGGATTTACCCGCGCTTTAGTCTGCTACTGCACGGGGAGTCCGACCTCAGAAGCTGGAGCTAAAGCGAGTCAATTGCGAAAATGAAAAAAAAAGAATCGGGATCGACGGTAACACAAAACCAACTATATAAAAGGTGTCACGGGATAATCTGGCAGCCGCTGCTTGACGGCTGAGTGCATGCTGATCCGTGTGGTCCGTGTACTTAAACAGTTCCCAGTGCTTAACGGCTTTATCACGTGGGCGGCCCTGAGAACACCCCCCTCCGATGAAACCACCGTTTTTCTTTAACCATACTTCATCTTTCGGGCGGCGCCGAAACTTTACCAGCTTCGGCTGACACCATTTGCGCATTCAACCATGGTTAAGAAGACGACTGAAAGCATAGACACAAAGATAGCTCAAAGCATCTGCAGAATAACACGAAAAGCCTCTAGGCAAAAACCCGTTTTCACATTTCTTTAAGCTCCAGCTTCTGCTCCAGCTCTTCGGAGCCGGGCTCTGTCTGCACCTTATGCGAGACGAACCTCCGGCAGTGCTCCTTCCCACAAACAATCACTTCTTGTTGCCTCGTAGCACAGCTGCACTTGCAGGGAACACCTCCGGAACAACGGCTGCGCATGACGAAGTCAAATGAAGCCAGCGAGGAAAAAAGAAAGAAGTTCCCAGAACTTGCCGAAAACAGCATCTAAGCGAACCTATCACGACAAAACAACATGGGCCCCTCAACGAGAATGTCTACCTCATCATGCGCGTCTTCAATCAGAAGACGAGACATTTGGCTACCTTCAGAGAGTCTTGTGCTTGGATCATTCTCACCGCCATTGACCAGTTGATGCTGATCGCCCGGTTGCTTCGTTCGTCAGCGCAAGCCCGACTCCGGAAATGTTCGAGAAAATATAGAGTCGCTGCCCCTCTGCCCGTGCTCCTCGTGCTACGACACCCCATCTTTGCAATCAGAATAAGATTATTCCGCCCACTGGACCCCACACACCCCCTGTGCGTCAGCGCATGTGCTACTGCGTATACGCGTAGCAGTGCACTGTGTACACCACACCACAGGATACCATACACCTGTAGTGCATCTAGGAGGATGCTGAGGGCACCGTGTGCCTCCTCTGCATATCCGTCCTAGTGTACCACTTAGGAGGTGGTATTGTGGTGGTACACACCTCCCCCGTAGCCTCGAAGCGAGCTTGCGCCCTAAAAGCGTTTGAGAGCCCGCACAATGTTGCTACCAGCCTCTTCCCAGGCAGCGACCTATAGATGGCCCAGGGTCTGCTAGACGAGCTCGTGCAAGACGCTGTTTGTACTGTCGCAGCACTCGTACCACGATGTGGCCAAAAGGAAGCACTCGGGTGGCGAGAAAGCGACGAGCAACGAACAGCCGCCTGACAAACCCGACTCACACCGCCCTGTCTGCAGACACTCAGGTTCCGCGCTGATGATGGAGGTCCGCCGTGTGTGTCCCTGGCTTAAAGAACCGAACCCCGGCGCAGATGGGACTAGAGCGGTGCTGAGCACACACAACCTTCTTGAATCCCCCCACTCCTCTCCTCCCCCCCGCTCCGCACGCACGGTTTCGCTGCATGTCGCCCTCCGTTTCTTCCTCCCCTTTTATACCCGAGCGCTCAAAACATTTGTGCTCCAAGATTCTTTATGTCACTGGACCATTTTCCTCTTGCGACCCTGTGTGAACACTGTGCGCAGGACCCACTTGACCGGGGTCAGAGACATGAAGCGAAGTTTCACTCTGAGACAAGGCGTTTGCGGGTGCCAATATGGGACCACATATGGAGCAGGTATCAACCACCTACGTGCCCTGTGATATACACCTACAGGTACTCTATACAGCATCATGCTGTATGTGGTGGTGGTATGTAGTGCACTGCCACGTGGTGTGTATAGGACGCAGAAGGGTCCCAATATAGGCGTTTGCGGGTGCCGGTTGATCGTTTTCCCACTTGCATCGGCCCGGTTTCATTTTCAGGTTGTGAATTCTGATCAACCACCATAGCACGCCGGCCACACACAAGAAAAGAAACGAACAGCGAAAATAAGCAAACTGGCCAGCCGTCAGAACGACGTCCCTCGATGTGCGACCTCCTGAAAGTATTCTCGCTCAAGGACTCGGCTTCTCCATCCACCTCGCCCACCCGCCCTTTCCATGTGTGCACGTGGGGGCCCAGGGTCACATTTATTGCGAATGTGCCCGTGGTGTCGGTCGCAGGAGTCTTTCTTGGCTAGCGAAGGAGTAAAAGAGTGGAAGAGTCCGTGCAGCAGTGAGTAGAGAAGAGTACGAGTGTAAAGCGCAAGCTATCGACACCGACGGAGACCAAGAAATTTCTTGTATTCCCTGATTCCTCAAAAAACCCAGCACCATTAACAACGGCCCACCCGCCCTTCAAGGGAAAAAAGGCAGGCGCCTCGTTTTGTTTTTGCGTGCCGGTTGATCGCTTTCCCACTTGTATTTCCTGTGTATATTCAGGTAAGGAATTCTGATCAGCCACCAAAACACGCGCTGCTTCCTACGTCTTTTTAGCCTGCACAATACATTGCAGGGCAACCCGCAAGATTGTTAGTACTAAGTAAAATGGCTGAATCACGCGGTGGCCTGACCGTGCTTGAGGCCAACGGCGCAGAGGCGATGACCCAAGGTCGGCGCCGGAGCGCGAATTGGATATTCTCGCGTCCTCAAAAGCCGACGAGTCGCACGACGCAGACGCGGAGCCGGCAGCAGCGGACTCGAAGCTGCGCCAGAAGCGCAAGCGCCTCGCGGCGAAAGCCCTTCGGGCGGAAGCGGCATTGCTTGACCCGACGAAGCCCGAGTCAGATCTCCCTGCGTCGGATGCCCCAATTGAGCACGACGCGGGAGCAGAACCGTCATCGCCAGACGCAGCACAAAGGCGGAAACGCAAGCGCCTCGCATCGAAAGCCCTGAAACAGGCCGCAAGGCCAGAGCCAGCGTTGCTTGACCCGAATCTGAGCCTGTCGCGCAAACTCATGCTCCTCGCATCGAAAACACGGGAGGAGGCGCGCGCTATGCTCAACGACGCGGTCGGCAGAGTCCTCGTCGCCGGGCGTGGTGAGACGTGATACCAACTCTCCCTCGCTGTGCTTGCGACTGGGTCGGATATGCCGCCATGGCGTGCCTTTCCCATACACCATTTCCCCATTGGAGAAGGTGAGACAACATGAGATTGACGCACGGGAGCTGGACTGAAAGGGCTGTTTCGCCTGGAAGGTGCAGGTTACGCTCGGTCAATAGTGGTCGAGGTGCTCCGAAAACTCGTGGACCACACGGTGATCTGAAAACCCCCGGGTTCATGCCGAGAAGCCCTTTTTTCTCGAGCGAGGTTAGGCCGTCTGTCGCCGCCGTAAGCACCTTCAGGGCAGAAGGCCCCGAACGGACGCCCCCGGCGGGAGGGCTGCACCTTGCTTCACAAACAACAAAACTACGCACTTCTTCCTTCGCCTCTGCTTACACAAGCACGCGATACTCGTATCGGCTTCCAACGTGTTCCTGACCCGTAGCTGCAACACCTCAGCGTCTTGCCGATGCGTTTCCAAACGTACACGTGACAATTTCGAGCTTCCAACGTCTTTCTGGTGTGTACCCGCAGTATCTTTTTGCCTTGCCTTGTCGCGGATCCGTGCACAGAACGAACATCGCGCACTTTGTACGAATACTGCTAACGTCGCCCTGCTGCTTATACGCTTTTGCCCCCGTCTTCCCTGCTGTGTACGCTTTAGCTTTACACACCTGCTGTTGCTTTTTCAGGTTTCCCACGTCATCCCGTGCGATTCGTTGCTCTCTCGTTGCTGCTGCGCCACGCCACGATACTCCCCCGTCACGTGCTGCACAATCTTCCCGTTGCGCTTTTTAGTCTTGCCTAACTGTGCTCATGCTTTTTCAAGCTGTACGCCATCTTCTCTGTTGGACGTGCGCGTTACTCGTGAGGTTCTACGGCTCCCTGCTGTGCCATGACACCCGTTGAGCTTCCTGCATCTTCCCGTCGGCGCTTTTAGTCTTGCCTAGCTGTGTTCATGCTTTTTCAAGCTGTACGTCATCCTGTTGGATATGCGCGTTGCTCGTGAGGTTCTACGGCTCCCTGCTGTGCCATGACACCCGTTGAGCTTCCTGCATCTTCCCGTCGGCGCTTTTAGTCTTGCCTAGCTGTGTTCATGCTTTTTCAAGCTGTACGCCATCTTGTTGGATATGCGCGTTACTCGTGAGGTTCTACGGCTCCCTGCTGTGCCATGACACCCGTTGAGCTTCCTGCATCTTCCCGTCGGCGCTTTTAGTCTTGCCTAGCTGTGTTCATGCTTTTTCAAGCTGTACGCCATCTTGTTGGATATGCGCGTTACTCGTGAGGTTCTACGGCTCCCTGCTGTGCCATGACACCCGTTGAGCTTCCTGCATCTTCCCGTCGGCGCTTTTAGTCTTGCCTAGCTGTGTTCATGCTTTTTCAAGCTGTACGCCATCTTGTTGGATATGCGCGTTACTCGTGAGGTTCTACGGCTCCCTGCTGTGCCATGACACCCGTTGAGCTTCCTGCATCTTCCCGTCGGCGCTTTTAGTCTTGCCTAGCTGTGTTCATGCTTTTTCAAGCTGTACGTCATCTTGTTGGATATGCGCGTTACTCGTGAGGTTCTACGGCTCCCTGCTGTGCCATGACACCCGTTGAGCTTCCTGCATCTTCCCGTCGGCGCTTTTAGTCTTGCCTAGCTGTGTTCATGCTTTTTCAAGCTGTACGCCATCTTGTTGGATATGCGCGTTACTCGTGAGGTTCTACGGCTCCCTGCTGTGCCATGACACCCGTTGAGCTTCCTGCATCTTCCCGTCGGCGCTTTTAGTCTTGCCTAGCTGTGTTCATGCTTTTTCAAGCTGTACGTCATCTTGTTGGATATGCGCGTTACTCGTGAGGTTCTACGGCTCCCTGCTGTGCCATGACACCCGTTGAGCTTCCTGCATCTTCCCGTCGGCGCTTTTAGTCTTGCCTAGCTGTGTTCATGCTTTTTCAAGCTGTACGTCATCTTCTCTGTTGGACGTGCGCGTTACTCGTGAGGTTCTACCGCTCCCTGCTGTGCCATGACACCCGTTGAGCTTCCTGCATCTTCCCGTCGGCGCTTTTAGTCTTGCCTAGCTGTGTTCATGCTTTTTCAAGCTGTACGCCATCTTCTCTGTTGGACGTGCGCGTTACTCGTGAGGTTCTACGGCTCCCTGCTGTGCCATGACACCCGTTGAGCTTCCTGCATCTTCCCGTCGGCGCTTTTAGTCTTGCCTAGCTGTGTTCATGCTTTTTCAAGCTGTACGCCATCTTCTCTGTTGGACGTGCGCGTTACTCGTGAGGTTCTACGGCTCCCTGCTGTGCCATGACACCCGTTGAGCTTCCTGCATCTTCCCGTCGGCGCTTTTAGTCTTGCCTAGCTGTGTTCATGCTTTTTCAAGCTGTACGTCATCTTGTTGGATATGCGCGTTGCTCGTGAGGCTCCCTGGTGTGCCGCGACACTTCGTAGGCTTCCTACGACTTCCTGTCACGCGTTGAGTCTTGCCTACGTTTTCTTGCTGTGCTCATTCGTCCGTTGTTGGACACGCGCGCTACTCGTGAGGTTCTTACGTCTCCTGGACGACGCTCTTTAGGCTTAACTCAGCGCACACACGCGCTGGTCTGTTTGAAGCTTTCCGGTCATTTACTGTCGGGGGAGTACGAAAAGGGAGCAAACGGTGGGGCCTGCGTCATTTTTTGCTTTTAGTGTGTGCGTGTGTTACGAACCTATTTCAACGTGCCCCCCCCCCCCTCTTAGCGAGAGTGCGTCCACGCGTGGTTTCTTCTAGGTTACTGCTGATACCCCGGGCTGCTGATGGGGGCCTGGAATATCATGCGGGCCGGAGTGCGCGTGCGTGTGTCAGTGGCACGGTGCTTTTTTCAGTGCAGATATGAACTGTTTTGTATTACGATCGCGACATTTTCCAAGGAGGATCCGGCAAGAAATAAAATGGCCACCGAAGCGGCAGCCCTTTGGAAGACGGCGCAGGCTGTGTGCTTCGACGTTGACTCGACGGTATGCGTGGACGAAGGCATTGACGAGCTCGCAGGGTTCCTCGGGAAGAAGGACGCCGTGGCCGAGTGGACCAGCAAGGCAATGGGCGGGGGTGTGACCTTCCAAGACGCGTTGGCCGCCCGCCTGCAGCTGATGCAGCCCTCGCAGCAGCAGCTGAACGACTTTTTGGAGCAGAGCCCGCCGAAGCTTTCGCCGGGCATCGCGAACCTGGTCAACGCACTGCACGAGAAGGGCGTGCACGTCTACCTGATCAGCGGCGGGTTCACGCAAATGATCCACCCGGTGGCCGACCTGCTGGGCATCGCCAAGGCGAACGTGTTCGCCAACACGATTCTGTTCAACGCGGACGGCGCGTACGCCGGCTTCGACGAGGAGGCCTTCACGTCGCGCAGCGGCGGGAAGCCAGCTTGCGTCAAACACTTGCGGAACAAGCACGCGTACACACGGGTCGCCATGGTCGGCGACGGAGCGACTGACCTCGAAGCTAAGGTGCCTGGCGAGGCCGCGGACGTCTTCATCGGCTTCGGCGGCGTCCAGGTCTGCATTCCCGCTTTATTTTGTGCGCACTCACCTGCCGTTGGAAAATCTTCGTGTCAACGCTGGCGTGGTCTGCACCCTCTCATAGAACCAGTCAGAACTCATCACAAACCCGGCTAAAAACTGGAATCTGATCACACCCAGTAGTATTCCCGCTCCTGCGTTTTCGGCAACCTGCCGCGCAGAGGAAAGCGTGCTACGCTGGGCCTGGCTTCACGTGTGTGGCCACGGATACAAGTGGCTACCGATTTCCCGAATCAAAACATCAAGGGGTGGCGTACCTGGGGGTTTGGTGCTTGCGCACATCGCCACAGTTCAAGAAGGCAGGTGCCTTCTTTTGGTTGTGCGTGCCGGTCGATGTTTGCCCGCGTGTATTTACCCCATTTCAACCTGATCAACCACCACAACATGGTCAAGGAACGAAAGACCAGGGCGGCGAATGGATCGTCGAAGATCAACGCTTACTGTTTGCCTTACGTCGGCCTACATTTACCTCTCGCCACCTTTCAACCCAGTTCTCTAGGGTTCCCACGTCAAGCAACGCAGCCCGCGGACACAGTGCAAGAGAAACCAAAACGTTGAGAGCAACAGACACGCCCCGCGTGCCTGGTTTTCAACGTTTTTTGGCAGGGGGTCAAGCCAGATTACCGCAACCACATAAGTTCCCTGCACACCACAACAGGAACGGCAAAAGGTCGTCGAGAACGCTGATTGGTTCGTCAAGTCATTCGATCCGCTGATTGAAGCAACGAAGGCGAGGCAGTGCTGAGTGTGGCGGGAGTCTGTTTGGACCCTTCGATCCACGATTGACTGTTCGCGCCGCGAATGCGGCTATCCGGGTCAATAGATCCGCGATATAGCGATATACAATTGAACGCACCAAAGGCAACTTCGTGCGCGTAGGTGAAGCAATGCTGGGCCCGGCATATTCTATCCGCTAATTGAAGCTGAAAAGCCGAGATAGCGCAGGTGTCTCGCCGGCGAAATGGCATGTCCGACAGCGCCGTATCCGCCCCCCTGCAAGGATTGCCTCCGGCTCCGTGTCGAATCTGCGTGCCGTCGGAAAGAGTTGTTTAGGCAGAACGGGGGACGTGAAGCCCTCGGACGCGGCCTGCGCGAGTTGCGGCATCTGGGTGTCCAAAAAGGTGGCCACAGTTGCGCACACCCACGCACTGTAGTACCAATGCGGTATTTTTGGCGACGAACCAAGGGAGCGCGCTACCCAAGGCCGGATCACCAAGGCCTGGCCACCCCGTCTCCATCGTTTCCACCAGGCCACACAAGAACTGCTGGAATTTTGCAAGAGGTCTCCCCTGCTGATCTTTTTGTTCCGGTTGCGGTGAGAGACTGGCCGACTTCCACCGTTCGGACGACCTGGTGCGGTGCGTGCCAGCACCACGCCCATCCAGCTTCCCGACTAGGCGTTCTCCCCCCACATTGGCGGGAAGTTCTTCTTCGCCTTTTGTTAGGTGCTTCCGCTGTGCTTCTGCTGTGCCCCTCCGCTGTACTTCTGCTGTACTTCCGCTGGCGCTGTCTTCTCCTTCATGCGGCGTATCTTCTCGGCGGCAGCCAAGCCCTTCTTCAGGGAATCGGCGCCTCCTCTTCCTCCCTCGCCCTGGTCGTCGCCACCGCTGAAGTCCGTGGAGTCTCCTCTAACTCATCAACACCCGTTTTCCGCCGAACCAACTGGAACCGTACTTGGTTATCAGTCGTATACCGACTTTGTCTTACTTTCATCTGGCTAAGTCTGATCTTAGTCTGCATTCTGTACGACTCGGTATGATTCAGATGACAGGGAGACAGAGGCTTCAAACTGCCAAACACGAGAAGCGCCGCTTCGGATAACCCTTGAGCACACTTCGTGGTGAGGCCGGTGAAGCGTGGGGAATGGTGTCTTCTTTCCGCTCCTTCCTTTTCTTGCTTACAGTGCCTCCAGGCGTAGCTACACAAGACCATTCGTTAGAAAGATCCAGGCATCACTCGGAACTGTAACGCACTCTAACACTGTCTGCTTTGGCACGCCTGCTCCAACACAAGTCAACGATTCCCTGCAGTATTAGCATACCTTTGAGCAAAGAAACCGGAACCCCGGAAATGACTTCGATACAGTCGAATAGCCGGCAATAGGCGACGAACGCACTGCTACAACAGGTGCGACATGCATACCAGTATACGATACCGAGAAGGAACCCGTTTCGACAATGATCACCCGGAGACCCGAATCTTCAAGCGAACTTTCAAGACTGTTTCACACTGGAACCCTAAAGACACCACCGAAAGGCGCCTTGGGGGCGGGTTTGAGGAAACGAGCTGGGTGGGGGACGGGGCCAGTCGCCTCCCGGACGATCGAAGCAGGGGGCCATGGCGGGTTTACCCGGGCCGCCGACGGGGTTTCCGCCGCCGCCGCCGGTGGGTTACGGCCAGCCTATGGCCGGCATGCCGATGCAAGGCTACCCCCCGGCGATGCCGCCGGGAATGCCGCCAGGCATGCCGCAAGCAATGCCGCCAGCAATGCCACCAGGAATGCCACCAGGAATGCCGCAAGCAATGCCACCAGGAATGCCGCCAGGAATGCCGCATCCAATGCCGCCGAGGATGCCGCAAGCAATGCCGCCGCAAGCAATGCCGCCGCAGGCAATGCCGCCGACGATGCCGCACTCCATGCCGTCGGGGATGCAGCACGCGCAGCAGCCGAGCATGCGGCCGTCCGTCCCGCCGGCGATGGCCGGCATGGCGCCCGGCACCATGCCAGCGCCCCCCGGGATGCAAGGAGGTGTCCCACCGATGATGAGCAGCCTGCCGGGGCCCATGCCAGTGGTCCCAGGCACCACCTCCATCCCGCCCAGTGCTCTGTACCCGCCAGACCGGTCCGGCGCTGCCGCCGCCGTGCGGCCGCCGAGGATGGTGCGGCGCACCGTGATCTGCGAATACGGTATGGACCTGCCGTCGCCGCCGGACCTGTACGCCGGGTTTGAGGGGTTCGGGCTGGTCGAAAAAATGCGGGTGCGGCAGGAGCCGGACGCGTCGATCACCGTCAGCGTCACGTACACAAGCTCCGCCGCCGCCGCCCGCGCCGTGACCACGAAGCAGGTGACCTGCGGAGGGGAGCCTCGGAAAGTGTCCCTGAGCCAGGAGCAGGAGCTGGTGTCGCCGTACGACAGCCCGGCTCTCTGCGTGTGGGTGGGGCTCAGCGACCGGGAAGATATCGCGCAGGACGACGTTGGGCGGACGCTTGCGTCGCAGTTCGGGTCGGTGCAGATGCTCGAAATGCACCGGGAGAGCCCGACCAACAACCACGCGATCGTCGCGTTCACCGCCCAGGAGTCGGCCGACTCGTGCATGGCCGACCGGTCCATCGACATCAAGTCGCACATGCCCGCCATCGAGTGGTTCCACCCGTCGCTGCGGCTTGGCGTCCCCGCCGCGCCGGTACGTGCCCTCATTCCCCCTCTCCACATTAAACTACGGTTTTCTCGCTTGTGTTTACTACACAAGCGCCAGCTCGAAAGGAAGTGCTCGACGATGCTGCCCGGCGAAGGGACCCCAAGTGCTGTAACCACCGAACCACGTGTTGAACGGACGTGAGGTCATGCGGGTCTACCCTTACACGACAAATCACACAAACACAACAGGTCAAAAGTCCTGAGTGAGAAAACAACAAGTCGGATCGTGTTTGTATTGTATTTGCCCCTTACCTATATTTCCTCCCTTCCATTCGGAGTCGAAGCAGCTGCGTAGAGTATTTTTATATAGCATGGTCTTCGAGAAGGCTTTGATGCGCGAGAGGCAGACCGTACTGCCTGGCCATAAACCATAAACTACGACACCTCCAAGCGCAGCGCGTTGTTCTGCGTGGACACACGGTATCCGTTGTTCGGTGTCGGTAGAAAGGCGCTTGTAACGAAACCCTGAATGGGGGGAAACCATGCCTGAGAGGCAGTGCTCTGCCTAAACATTAAACTAAGTTTTCCCCCCACCGGAGACGGGAGCACATACCCATTCCAAGCACGTTCCCTCCGGAGACGGGACCAGTGCGGTGTTGAGCACATACCCATTCCAAGCACGTTCTTGCAACTCCCTCCGGATCCTCAAGCGAACTTTCACTCCGTAAACCAGCCCTCAACATCAACAACAACAACGCACACAGGTGACGCCCGCTCCGCTACCAACGCCTAAGGTGATGAAGGTGATCCCGACGCCGGACGTGCGGAAGCTGGTGTTCCGGTACTCGTTCGAGTCGCCAGCGATGGAGGAAGAGCTGGTTGAAGCCCTGCAGCAGCGGTACGGCGAGGCCCCCGAGGTGGTCGTCGGCATGGAGGGCGCCGACAAAATGGCCTTCGTCACCATGGGCACCATGGGCGACGCCCAGCGCTGCAAGGAAGACTTCGACTCCGGCCTCCTGACCCTACCCGCGGTGAGCGAGCTGACAGTAGACTGGTGCCTTTTGAAGAACGTCGGCCACGACGCGCCCGTCACCCTCAAGGCCCCGAGCCCGAGCCTCTGCTTGCACTACCCAAGCCGAGAAGCCGCCGAGTCCGTTGGGTATGTCGATCCCCATCGCGTCCCCCGAACCTTTTAGTCCCAACAATCGTGCGGGTTGCCCTTCAATGCGTTGCGCAATAAACGCTTGAAAGACGTACTGGCAGTACTTGGGTCGGTCACAAACAGTCCCGGACCCGGCATGGCTAGCCATTCCTCATTGGTGAACGTGCACACCAAAGAAACACCTTACTTGCTTCAAGAGAACCCATTCAACAAAGGTCACCCGGAGACGCTGAACTCCCGGAATCTCAAGCGAACCGTAACGCTGAAAGACGTGGGCAGCGTGTTTTGGCGACTGCACTCACGCACCCATAGCTGGCCTGTCCCACCTTTTCCCTCTTATTCGGGCGCGGCCGTATAGAGGTTACGCCCGGCGCACGTCGACACTGCAGCTCAAACACACCACCGACAGGTGCGACCACATTCGGAACTTGTTCGAGACCCATATCGGCGGTGTCGACGGCGTCACAGTGAAGGACCGCTTCATCATCATCGACTTTCAAGAGGTTTCAGCGTCCATGGAGGTATGTTTCAGTGTCGTCAGAGAGAGCATTGTTTCCACATTCAGGAACGTTCGTACTATCAAGCCAATGATCAACGTCGGGGGCACACCGTTTGTCGCAGCGTTGATGACACGTGCAAGCTGAACCCAAGCACATCCCCGTGCAGGCTAGAAAGACGCAGGCAGCGTGTTTTTGGTGGCTGATCAGAATTCCTTACCTGAATGTACACAGGTAAGTACAAGTGGGAAAACGATCACCCGGCACGCACACACAAAACGAAGCGCCTGTCTTTTTTGCGATAACCAGTAACCACCTTAGTGAGCATACTTGTTACAGCTAAAAAGGAACGTTGGCAGCGGTTTAACCTGACCGCGTACAGGTCAAATCGCACAAACAAAACGCGGGTGTGACCCGCCTCATAGAACCCGGCACAAACCCGGGCGAAACCCCGGCGCAAAACATGGCAAGAACCTATGCAACGAACTGATATCGAATCAACCCCCCGCAGGCCCTCGACCGCTGGGCGTCGTTGCAAGTTCCCGGCAACCCGACGGCGAGGTACACGAAGCGCCAGTCACCGGCGGCGCGCGAGAACGACGAACCGCCCGAGAAGGAGCAGCCGAAGACCAACGGCCGCGGCCAGTCGACAGCGCTGATCGTCGCCGGGCCCGCGTCTGAGTTCGGCGGCGCGATCCCCGCGTATTTGCCGCAGAAGACGAACGTCCCGCCTCCGGACACCGCCGTGCAGAAGCTCGTCGACCGCGCCGCGGCCAAGTACGCGAAGGCCGGCGTGATGCCGCCGGAGGGCGTGCTCATCCTGCGGACGCAGAACGCCGGCTACTTCCTGTACAAGTCGGACTGCGACCGGCTGGGCGTCGACAACAGCACCGAGGCGGCGCTCGAAAAAGTCCGCTTGGCGGCCGAAGCCGCGGCGAAGCGCATCGAACGCGCGAACGGCCGCGTCGACGATCCGAAACCGGACCACTGCTTGCAGGTATACGCCTCCCCCAAAGTCCAAAAATACCATGGTGAAGAAAGTAGAAGAAAAAGAAGTTGTCGACGACGAAAGAAAGAAAGAAAGAAGAAGAAAAAGAAAAAGGCCGCTCCTGGTCCAGGAACGTGACGGTCAACCACAGCTTGCAAAGCTTGAGTCGGAGGCAGCTCATTGCCACAACCCCGTCCGCTCTGCCCTGCGGCTGACCGCCTCGACGAGCTTGTGTTCAGCGCGAGCGCCAAGCCCCAAGGTGCGCCAAGCCTTGATGCTTTAGTTTGGGAAATCGGTAGCCACTTGACCCGTAGGCCCGTGGCTCTGCAGTACCGCCGAACACGTGAGCTTAGCTCCCGTGTAGCAGGCTTTCCCTGGTACCTAGTCTCAAGAAAGAAAGAAAGAAGAAAAAGAGGAAAAGGAAAGAACAGAAACTAAGACACTGCGTTCCGCGAAGAAGACTTGATGCTAGCATCAAACACACATGAGAGGCAAGTAGCGCCTGAACACGAAACTAAGTTTTCCCCCCACCCCCGAGACTTCCCGCAGTCCTGTCTGCAGACACTCAGGTTCCGCGCTGATGATGGTCCGCCTTATGTGTCCGTGGCTTCAAGGACCGAAACACGGCGCAGACGGGACCAGTGCGGTGTTGAGCACATATCCATTCAAGCACGTTCTTGCAAACACCCCCGAGACTTCCCGCGAAGAAGACTTATTCCATTGGAATTGCTAAAGCCCCCGGTTTCTACCTTAACTATCGGAGCATGGCGAGAGTCCAGGAAACGATCGTAGATGGAATTAGGCATGTTGATAAACCATACGAGGCATTTGTCCGATCCTTTTGGAGTTGTTGATAAAACCGTTTTCTACCTTACCTTAACTATCACCTGACTTGAACTAACGCGGAAGCATGACAAGACACCGGGCAACGGCAGCGACCATCGCGATGGAATGTTGCATGATGATAAACCATACGAGGCATTTGTCCGATCCTTTTGGAACTGTTGATAAAACCGTTTTCTACCTTAACTATCACCTGACTTGCACCTGAATTAACGGGGGAGCATGACAAGACTCCGGACAACGGCCATGGAGATAAAATTGTGCATGATGATAAACCATACGAGGCATTTGTCCGATCCTTTTGGAACTGTTGATAAAACCGTTTTCTACCTTAATTATACCTGACTTGAACTAACGAGAGACTTCAACGACCATAGAGATGGAATTGTGCATGATGATAAACCATACGAGGCATTTGTCCGATCCTTTGGAACTGTTGATAAACCGTTTTCTACCTTAACTATACCTGACTTGAACTAACGAGAGACTTCAACGACCACAGAGATGGAATTGTGCATGATGATAAACCATACGAGGCATTTGTCCGATCCTTTGGAACTGTTGATAAAACCGTTTTCTACCTTAACTATCACCTGACTTGCACCTGAATTAACGGGGGAGCATGACAAGACTCCGGACAACGGCCATGGAGATAAAATTGTGCATGATGATAAACCATACGAGGCATTTGTCCGATCCTTTGGAGCTGTTGATAAAACCGTTTTCTACCTTAATTATACCTGACTTGAACTAACGAGAGACTTCAACGACCATAGAGATGGAATTGAGCATGATGATAAACCATACGAGGCATTTGTCCGATCCTTTGGAACTGTTGATAAACCGTTTTCTACCTTAACTATACCTGACTTGAACTAACGAGAGACTTCAACGACCACAGAGATGGAATTGTGCATGATGATAAACCATACGAGGCATTTGTCCGATCCTTTGGAACTGTTGATAAAACCGTTTTCTACCTTAACTATCACCTGACTTGCACCTGAATTAACGGGGGAGCATGACAAGACTCCGGACAACGGCCATGGAGATAAAATTGTGCATGATGATAAACCATACGAGGCATTTGTCCGATCCTTTGGAGCTGTTGATATAACCGTTTTCTACCTTAATTATACCTGACTTGAACTAACGAGAGACTTCAACGACCATAGAGATGGAATTGTGCATGATGATAAACCATACGAGGCATTTGTCCGATCCTTTGGAACTGTTGATAAAACCGTTTTCTACCTTAACTATACCTGACTTGAACTAACGAGAGACTTCAACGACCATAGAGATGGAATTGAGCATGATGATAAACCATACGAGGCATTTGTCCGATCCTTTTGGAGTTGTTGATAAAACCGTTTTCTACCTTAACTATCACCTGACTTGAACTAACGCGGAAGCATGACAAGACACCGGGCAACGGCAACGACCATCGCGATGAAATGTTGCATGATGATAAACCATACGAGGCATTTGTCCGATCCTTTTGGAACTGTTGATAAAACCGTTTTCTACCTTAACTATCACCTGACTTGAACTAACGTGGGCATGGCAAGACTCCGGGCAACGCCCGTAGAGATGGAACTGCGCATGATGATAAACCATACGAGGCATTTGTCCGATCCTTTTGGAATTGTTGATAAGACCGTTTTCTACCTTAACTATCACCTGACTTGCACCTGAATTAACGGGGGAGCATGACAAGACTCCGGACAACGGCCATGGAGATAAAATTGTGCATGATGATAAACCATACGAGGCATTTGTCCGATCCTTTGGAGCTGTTGATAAAACCGTTTTCTACCTTAATTATACCTGACTTGAACTAACGAGAGACTTCAACGACCACAGAGATGGAATTGTGCATGATGATAAACCATACGAGGCATTTGTCCGATCCTTTGGAATTGTTGATAAAACCGTTTTCTACCTTAACTATACCTGATTTGAACTAACGAGAGACTTCGCACAACGACCATAGAGATGGGATTGAGCATGATGATAAACCATACGAGGCATTTGTCCGATCCTTCGGAATTGATGATAAAACCGTTTTCTACCTTAACTATACCTGATTTGAACTAACGAGAGACTTCGCACAACGACCATAGAGATGGAATTGAGCATGATGATAAACCATACGAGGCATTTGTCCGATCCTTTGGAACTGTTGATAAGACCGTTTTCTACCTTACCTATCACCTGACTTGGACGAACGCGGGAACATGGCTGGGCTCCAGGAAGTGCAGTGAAGCATTTTTCGAAGAGGTGGAACCAGCCTCTTTTAACCTCCAAAACACACAGTGCGATGAGCCGGGTCAGATACCTTTCACCAACGACATGAAGATGCTCATTCTCGCCGAAGACAACATGGTATGCGCCTTTGCTGCCGCCTTTCCGCTTCACTCGGGGCTTTATTGCGATAGCCAGTAACCACCTCCTTAGTGAGCATACTTGTTACAGCTAACAAGGAACGTTGGCAGCGGTTTAACACAACCTGAACGCGCACAGGTCAAATCGCACAAACAGAACCAATTGCGTTTGGCATTATCAGGGGCTGCACACGTGCACACAAACAAAAGTCGCAGAATTCTGCAGAAACTATACGATTTTTGGAGCGCATGGTAAGGTGAGGGGACAGTGCGCGTAACCCCCGGAGTTTCTAGTAAGCTGCCAATCTAATCAAGTGAGCTGTCACTCTAAAACCCGGAGTTTCAAACAAGCTATCACCTGTTAGCTCAGCAGTCTCAAACTGAGCGACTCGTGCTAGCAAGGAGTTAACCAACATGGCTCGTCGAGGAAATACGGGACTCTCACCGGTTCAGGCTTGCTTGGGCTCTGCCCTGTTCACTCGCCGTTACTAGGAGCATCGCTGTTGCTTTCTTTTCTAGCGTTTATTTTTTCCTGTGCTGAGTGACATGCTTAAGTTTAGCGCGTAGATCTTCAACGGCTGAAGTCGGTGAGAGTTTCATTCGAACGACCTGTTTTTCGAGAAAAAAAAGCAGTCCATGCCTTTGAAGTGTGCACCTCACACTCTGAAAACCGGGAGTTTCAAGCAAGCTATCATTTATAAACTCTCGGAGTTTCAACTGAGCTGTCACACCAAAGTCCTGGGGTTTCAAGCAAGCTATCACTCTAAAAACTAAAGACTAACCCCCCCCCCCCCCCCCGGAAGTTACAATGAAGGCTTAGACCGGTACGGGCTACATGGCAACCCCTGCTCAACATGTAGAACGTGGGGGGCCCTTGATTCATTACGGGTGTGGTCGTGGTGTCGGTCGCAATAGTCGCTTTGCTAGCCAAAGAGAGAGATAGAGAGAAAAAGAGCGCCAGAGAGAAAAGAAAAGATAACGTTATCTTCCGGAAAAGAAGGGTTACGCGAACCCCCGAAAAAATAATTACCCAAAAAATAAAATAAAAAAAAAATAAAAACACAAACCGACGGTGACCCCCAAAACCTTTTTCAACCTTTCCAATTCCCTTCAAGCTAAACCATTATACAACGACCCCCCCCCCCCCCCCCCCCCCGGAATTTTAAGCGAACTTTAACTCTTAACCCCCGGAGTTTCAAGCCAGGAGTTTCAGGACGAGCCAACACTCTAAATATCAAAGACCAAACCCCCGGAATATTAAGACCCGGCGTTTCATGCTCCACAAACCCACACGCAGACCTTTTCCGCGGCTCTGCTGGAGCGGTTGCAGAACGGGGCGAACATGATCGTGACGACGCCGAGCACGAAGGAAGAGCTGATCGCCCGGTTCGGCAACTCTACGGCGGAGAACATCCAGAAGCTGGTGGACGCGGAGGTGAAGGTTGGGTACGGCTTCGACCCGACGATCGGCGCGACGTACGAGGGCCTGATCGACATGCAGTTCGACGCGATTGTGGCCAACTACCCGAAGGCGCCTCTTCCGGGCGGCGGCCACACGCCGGACGCGGAGGCGAACAAAAACTACCTCCGGAAGATCATGAAGCACACCCCTGCGATCCTCGCTTCGCGGGGCAAAGTGTACATCTCGCAGCTCACTGGCGCCGGGTACAACGACTGGGACGTCCCGAAAACGGCGCTGCGCGCAGACACCGGGCTGCGGCTGATCGACAAGTTCCCCATGCGCACCGACGAATTCCCGGGCTACGTGCCGGAGTTCGCGTCGTACGACGACGCCGCCCCCTACCGCAATGCCAGCTGGTACCTCTTCGGCCGGAAGAAGAAGTACGAGATGTTCGACAAACACGGAGAGAGAGACGTCGAGCTGGAGATGGTCAGGCAGTCGAACAGACGGGCCAGGAGTGAGTCGTCGGAGCCGGCGAAGAAAAAGAAGCAGAAGGATGACAAAGACAAGGACAAGGAGAAAGAGAAGGAGAAGAGCAAAGATCGGGACAAGGAGGCGGACCGGGAGAAGGACAGAGACAAGGGGTCGTCTCGCAAGCGGGAGCGGTCGCGGGAAAAGGACCACGACAGGAGGGACCGCGACAGGGACAGAGACAGAGACAAGGACAGGGACAGAGACAGAGACAGGGACAGGCGGGACCGGGACCGCCGCGACAGGCGCGATCGAAGACGGTGATCGGGACAAGGACGCGGACCGGGTGCTTCTTCCTCCAGCCGCGACTCATTTTATTTTTTTGCTGCTCAACAGAAACGTGCACAGGCGTGTTGTTAGGAATGCTGCTCATGCGACAAAAGCAAAGGCCGCAGCTTCCCGGACTAGTTCAGCAAAGCAAAAAAAAAAAAAAAAAAAGCGCCCCTTTCTTGGCCTGAACCGATTCGTATCACCGCTGAGCCCTTTGTTCAGCATTGCTCTCTCTCCCCTCTCTCTCTCTCTCTCTCTCTTTCTTTCTCGTGCTTCTCGCCGCGCGGTACAAGAATGCTCGCATTTCCATTGGAGTCGCGTAATACGGCCCGGCCAGTGCATGACTATGCGAGTCAACCTTTTAGTCGCAGGCCAACATGAACGGAAGGCAGTATCGACATATTGTCAGCTTCAGGGCTACCAATCTCGCGAGTTTTTCCTGCACCGTTTTATGAAAGCTAGAGAGACGTTGCGCAGCGTGTTTCGGGGGTTCAGAACTCTGACAATGAAACAGGGAACAATAAATGGAAAGTCGATCAGCACGCACACACAAACCGGAGCGCCTGTCTTCATCCCGACGACCAAAACGGCTCAACAATGGCACCTTATCTGCGTGCGACCACAGCCTTCAACAACACATTGCGAACAACAGAAAAGGGGGACTCCGTATTGTAGTCTTACACTCTAAAACGTCCGCTTGTCGGGAGTCTCTCAGGAGTTGCATGCGAACGGTTTCACGTTGACAAGACGACAGAGGAGAACCTCTAAACCACAATAAACGCTAGAAGAAGAGGCTCGGCCAACCGCTACAGGCCAAACCTCAGTCGCTGTGTAGTCGCTGTCTCGTAGGTGTGCGTCCAGCGGTGCCAAGCCCCAAGGTGCGCTATGCCTCAAGCAACTCCCGCCGGTGGAGAAAACCTGCCCGGAGAAAGAGAGAGCTTCGGGTGAGCTACTTTGACACGTGCTGTCGTTGGTGCAGGGGATTAGCTTCTGTATCCACAACATTCGGGCTGTCAGTCCAACTTTGGAAAAGCCGGGGGGGAAAAAGAAGAAACGGCACTACACCACCACCCAGGCCCCCGGCAGAGGTGGCCACTGTGCAATCCGAGGCACTCAGGGCCCAGCATTGTCGTGAAGATACGTCGTGTCGCGCTGTGTTGAGCCCATTCCTGAGTGAGGACGGAAAAAGCCGGAGACCAAGCTATTGCCCTGGTTGGATGGGGAAGAAAAAACCTCTACAGGGGCCTCCACAGGTCCGCGAAACCAACACTGATACCTCATAAGGGACAACGAAAAAGAAGAGAAAACACACAAAACAAAAAAAGAGAGGAACGCTTACCCTGCATCGCCGCTGCGCTGGAAGTCCCGTCTCCCATCTCCCCCCAACTCCACCACCCCCTGAATTCCTTCGCAGACGGACGCCCGCTGGCGAACACGATGCTGATTGGCTGAGCTCGGGAACAGGAATGACGAGCAACGACGTGCAAGCCACGACCCTCCATCTCCTCGAGCACGCCACTCGGCTGGCCAACCGGTCCATGTCACCGTCGTCGCCGGGGCCGCCGTCCGGGGACAGCTCTCTGCTGACGATCAAGGAAGGCGCGACGCCGCCGCCGCCGGCGGCCGCAGCACCTTCGCCGTCCATATCGCGCCCGGTATGCCTCTCCGAGTCGGATGCAGAGCCTGGAGTTGCTCGGCTTCACTTGTCGTGGAATTCTGCCGAAACATTTTGTTGTTTTGATAAGCGTGTTGATCGCAGCGCGTTTTCACTGCATTTCAGTCAGTATCTTGGTTCTGGAGCACAAGAATACCAACATCAGAAGGTACCCACCGATCCTCTTCCCACGTGCAACCACCGCTCATTGAACCATTCGAGCGAAGGTCACTGGAAACTCTAGCTACCCCAGATTCTCATGCGAGTTTTGGCGCTTTTTTGCGTTTGTGCGCACTAGCGGAACTCACCTGCTTTGGTAAGTTTCATGGGTGTGATCCAGCACCAGGGACAAACCCAGCACAAACTGGGGAAACCTCTCGGGTGAGGTAGCGAATTTAATTTGGGTAACGATCAATGTTTGCTGCTGTGAAGAGATGCGTTACGAAACCTTTCCAAGGAGCACCAGGTTTCCCGTTTGGAGTCGTAACACTCTCGAGTTTGACCCACCGATTCCCCAGAAGGCTGTTCTGTGCGCAGGACAACCTCCCAAGGGTTAATGAACACAATGGGTGGACAGAACACACCCCGAGTTGCAATACACCCGGTTTCCCGGTTTCAGAAACCGGGGTTTTCCGGTTTCGGGTTTTCAAAAAAGTAAAAATAATTTGTAAATTATGATTTCAAGTGGCCCCTGTACTGTACAGTACTGCAGTTACGTGGCGCGTCACGGTGTGTCACTGCAATTCGAAGCTTTTCACTTACCATCTCCGTAGTTTGATTGACGTGCACACCACCACCGCAACCTTATATCTCACCACCCCCCTCCGGCCCCTTGTTTGCGTGCGCGGGGCGCGACGGTTCCAGGCACTCAGACACCCACAGGCACCGCAGTGCCCCCACACCGGGGTTTTGGCTGAAACTGGCTTTTTTGCTCGGTCGGCACAAAGAGCTAAAGTCCCCTGAAAACACGCTTTTGTTGACAAAAAAAAAAAAACAATTCGAAACAGTCTAATATAAATGCACCAATCGCCCCCACGCAGGTTTCCGAAGCCCCCGCGAGGAGTCTGCGGGACAGCTCCGCCAGCGGGTCCGTCGAGGCGCGCCTGCCGGCGCTCTTCGACATGCTCGAAAAGTGGGGCACCGAGCGGGCTCCCTCCGAGCAGCAGCAGCAGCAGCAGCCAGATCTGAGCCCCGTTGCCGGTGCGGCGTCACCGGCGGGTTCGGGGGAGACGGAGGCGGCTGAGGGGGGCAGCCTTCAACCGGAGACGCAGCCGTGTCGAACCAATGCGGTTTGCCGAGAGCAAACCCAAACCCCGGTCGACACGGCCTCACCGCCCGCGTCGGATCGAGGAAGCGGGCCGGGGCAAGCGCGCGCCAGCAACGCGGATTCAACTGGACGCGAAGGAGGCTCCGCGGCCAGTTCGCACGTCGACGGCTCACCGCCGCCGCCTTGCACACCGTCCCCGCACCGCCGGCAGCCCGCCCACGCGCCCAGCGTCGACTCAACGACGCCGTCGACAGAACGGACGCCGCCGCAGGCGAGTAGGAAAGCCACCGCCAACGGTGCCGCCCGAGAGGGCCAAGACTCGTCCAGCCCTTCGCCCGCGTCCGCCGCCGGCAGCCCGCCGGCGCACACCCTGTCTTCGGGCCGCTACCCTGCGAGCCACGGCGCGGCGGGCAGTGTCCCGGCCGCGGAGCGCACGGGGCCGGAGGGATCGCGGGAGGCGGTGAGCCTCAACACGCACGCGTGCCTCGCGTCGGCGGAACGGCTCCTGCGCCAGATCGAAGCCTCCGCGTCGCCTTCCTCCGCCCGGCCGGCATCCCTCCCGCAAGGGGAAGGAGGTGGGTCGCCGCTGGGTGAGCCTGCGTGCCGGTACACGTCGTTCAACAAGGAAGCGGCGGAGACCGAGGCGAGGCGGTGCCAGGAGGAGGAGCGACTGCAGCGCTCGTCGCAGAAGGCCAGCGCCGCACAAGAGACCGGCGGCCGCGCGGCGTCGAGGAGCCTGCGGGAGCAGCTGGCCTTCCACCAGAAGGAGCTGACCCGCCTCGAGGACGCCCGCCGCTCATCCCTCGAAGAGCAGCGGGCGAGGAGCCTGGGGTCCTCCAGGTCCAGATCCGAACGCGAAGGCTGCCCGCTGGCGGCGCCCGGGACTTTCCCGTCGGCGGCCGCGGGCTGGGACAAACGGGAACAAAACGCTTCCCGAAGTTCTCCCGGCGCGTGCGAACCGGAAGAGACCCCGAAAACCACCCGCGACCTGTACCTCCAGGCCCTCAACGACTGCGCGGGCGTTGGCGCCGGGGGGGGACCCGACCTTTCGGCGACGTTTCCCCAGCAGCAGCAGCGGCAGCAGCAGCCGTCGTGCCTCGTACCGTTCCCGACGCGCGAATCCGAGCTGCGGGCCCTCGCGCAGGCGCACAAGGCGCTGTTCCCGGCCGCCGGCGACCGCACGAAAGACGCGCGCTCGGCGTCGGTGGGCGAAAACCCGGCGGCGAAGGCAAACCGGTCCTCCGGGACGGAGCGAAGACAGTCTCCGACGTCGGCGGAAACCGTGGCCTGCAAAAAGGCAGGGCGCAGCAGGTCTCCCACGACGGAGGGAAGCTGGTCTTCCAGGACAGAGCAGCCCCGGTCTCTTACGACGGAGCAAACCCGGTCTCCCACGAAAGAGGAAACCCGGTCCTCCGAGACAGAGCAAAACCGGTCTCCTAGTACGGAGCAAAACATGTCTAGGACGGAGCAAAACCGGTCTCCTAGGAGGGAGCAAAACATGTCTAGAACAGAGCAAAACCGGTCTCCTCGGACAGAGCAAAACCAGTCGGCGGAACAAAACGTGTCTAGGACGCAGCAAACCCAGTCTCCCAAGACCGAGCAAAGCCGGTCTCCTAGGACGGAGGTAAACCGGTCCCCCAGGACAGAGCAAAGCCGGTCTTCCAGGACGGATGAGCACCGGTCACCCCGCGACGCGAAGCAGCGCCGCGCGGGCGGCGACGGCGGCGACCCCGATTCCCCTTGGCAGGCAGACGGCCGACGACACGCCGCGCGGAAAGGCGTCGGAGGGGCGTCTCCGGAGCACAGCGGGGAGGCGCGAAGGCAAGGCCCCGCGTGCCAAAAGCAGGACGAGGCCGGGGAGAGGTGTCATCAAAACCCGGCGGCCCCGCTCCGCGGCGATGATCACGGCAGCCAGAGCAACCCGTCCCGCGTGCAGTCCAGCGGCCAAGCAACCAAGCCCGCCCGGCCGGGGCAAACGGGATCCCCAACCCGAGCGCACAGCGCGAAGCCGCCTGGGTCCACCGATCAAAACCCGGCCGCCCCGCTCCGTGGCGATGATCACGGCAGCCAGGGCAACCCGTCCCGCATGCAGTCCAGCGGCCAAGCAACCAAGCCCGCCGCCCGGCCGGGGCAAACGGCATCCCCAACCCGGTCGCACAGTGCGAAGCCGCCCGGGTCCGCCGGCGGCCGCCGCACCGCGTCGTCGCGCCCCCGCCGAGCGTCGAACACTTCCTCCCCCTCCGATTCCCCGTCCCCCCCGCGCGCCTCCCCTCGCCCGGCGGCCGCAGGGCAGCCAGTCGGGACCCGCGGGGGCGGGTCCTACCAGTCGCTGCATAGCACCGGCACCGCGATGCCCCCCGCCAAGCAGGCCCGCAGTCCCTCGAAGCCCGCGGGCGATGCGGCCAGGCGGCCCGTTGCCAGCGAAGCGGCGAGGGAGCACCTCGAGCAGCTCCGGGGCACCACGACCGAGCGGCACAAGCAGGAGACGGCGTCCCTGAGCAAGAAGATGATCGCCGCCGCCGACGCCCTGCACGCCCAACGCGCACTGCTTCGCAGAATCCAGGTGCGTTTTTAGTACAATCATTGCCATGTGGGGCCTGTTCGTTTATTACGTGCGTTTTTGGTGAAACAGAATCAAACCCTATCAAATAACGAGCACAGAGCCCCCGTGTGCCCTCTTAATGTCCCAAATACTCTCCAATCTTGCACAGCAGGTGCAAACTTGCCCATTTTTTGTGAGTTTTCGTGAGAAATCGAGTGTTTCACACTATCACCATACTATGAGCCTGCTTTCCATTCTACTACCGAGGGGCCGCCGGTAGCAAACCACAAAAAACTACACACAGTCAAATCTACAAGAGAAATACACATTTTCCAGTTGTTTGGTTTCCCCCCCCTTGCGCACCTGATCTGAACCTATATTCGTCCCCAATCGCCGACCAAACGAGCTTTCGCTCTGCTGCTTCGGACTAGCCACATAATCAAGTCGGACACCCGGCACGCACACCACTCATTAACTGGCTCTTTGAGAGCATCCAGAACCCCGCGTAAACCCACGTTTCTACGTCAGGGTCAAAGAAGTAACCCCAGGCAGCGTACTACATGCAACTTGCCAAAGCAAGCGAGTTCCGCTAGTGCGCACAGATAAAAGAAAGCGTCCCGGATATCCAAGCGAACTTTTTCACTACCAATCACCACAGGCTGAAGTCGAAACCGTAGCGAAGACCATGGAGCCAGAAAGCACCGTCGAAACCGACTGTCAGGTAGCAACCCTGAGAGCCCAGAAGGACGAAGTGCATCGTCAGTATGCAAACCCCCCGACCTGTATTTCCTCCGTTGTCGTTCTGCTTCGTTGCGTCGGTGTTGGAATTTCTACGTTTCGGACCGAGTTAATCATACCCACCCGCCGATGCGAGGTGAAGTCAAAGCAAAGAGCCAGAAAATGAAATGAGAGCGCGCCCTTAATTAGACGAAATAAACAGCAAATGAACCACGAAGGCCCGCGCCTACTGTCCCAATAGTATATGCTACAAAGGAACCCATTCGGCAAAGGTCACCAGACTTTAAAATCCTGGGTTTTCAAGCGAAACATTCGCTTGAAGGCTGACTGAGGGCATTTTTTGTTGAACGCTTACGCCCGCCACTAAACCCAGATCTGCCTGTGTTTCGTGTGGACTCCAGCACATTTACCTCCCTTGGAGATTTGGAATACGGTGCGATATTGGCATGCCGACGAGTACCACACTATTGTACCATTGTACCACGACGTAGTACCACCACGGTACTGCAGGGTACTCTGTAGGTAGTATGTATACCCCCATACTACGTATGTGTGTATACCACCACCAATACCATGCTGCTGAGGACCTCGGGATGGGTACACATCCACACCAGGTCGTGGCATTTCGCAACTGGCAGTCTCCTCAAGTATTTCCTACAAAGCAGGTGCTTGTACGAAAAAGTGTGTCAACCAGGGTGCAGCTGGACCGAACACACACCTTCACTTAGGTACAAGCACGGTCTGACCCTGCAGGTCAAGCAGAGACAGGCCCAGCGCCTCAGGTTAGCGAAGAGCACGACTAAGAGGAGAGAGGAGCTGGACCGAGAGGTGGCCGACGCCACCCGCGGCCTGGTCAACGGGCAGAAGATCCTGCCTAGCCTCCGGCGCCGGTGCGCGGAGTGCGAAGAGCGGGTGCGGGGCCTCAAAGGCGAAGCTGCGCCGCACGTGAAGAACGCGCAGCAGCTCGACGCGTGCCAGCAGAAGCTGGCGTGGCTGGCCAGCGCGTTCTCGGTAGAAACGTCGATCGCGGACCTGTCCGTTCGGAACCAGCAGGCCGCAGACGCGTTCAAAGACGAGCGTGACAGGCTGGTGGAGAACATCAAGCAGCTCGAACAGCTGCAGGCCGACCTGCAAAACGCGAAGCTGTCCGACGTCGTGGCCCACCAAGCGAAGGACTTGATGAGCCTCCGCCAAGAAGCCCGGTTGGACTCCACCGAGCTGCGCTGCCGCCAAGCCGCCGAAATCACGTGGCGCGACTTTCTGGCGACCCGCACAACGCTCACCATCAGCCAAGCACTCATGTACTGCGACCAGTTGCGGTCGGACCCGCCTGGCTCCAGCGCTGGGCACCGTTCTCCAGGGCCCGCGTCGCAGGAGGACAGCATCAAACGTAAAATGGAGGCGTTGGGAGCCGCGGAAGTGGTCTCCTCTTGGGCTGCGGAGTACCAGCGCCAGCACGACGGCGAGCTCGTCGTCGCGGAGACGGACGTGTACGAGGACTTGGCAGCGTTCATCGAAGCGGTCTCCGCGCAAAGTGAAACCATACAGACGCAACTTCAGGTGTGCGAGAAATCCGCTTTTTGTGTTTTTACCACACGGTAGAAGTCCAGCTTCAGAAGCTGGAGTTAAAGAGACCAAAACGCGTGTAAATCCACACCAGGGTGTGACACCCGCTTTTGAATTCCAGCTTTAACTCCAGCTTTTGAGGCTGGACTTCACCGTGTACACCGAAGACGTGCTGTATGCCAGACCTTTTTCCAGCTTGTTGGAAATTAAGAGCAAACCCAGCAGCTTAATTGCGCGGCGGCAAGACAAAAGCAGCGAAAAATAGCGGACAAACACCCGCTAAGTGACGGTTTTTCCAGTCGGACGAATGATTGGAGTCTCAAGCGAACTTTCCCTACATAAAAACTTAACCTTAAAAACTCAGGCTAAGCTGCAACAAGTCGAGCAGAGGACCGCCACTTTGGGAAGGCTTGTGGATGTCGAAGGTATGGATTGCGATTCTGCCCCTTTTGTGAAAAGAGGCTTGTTGTTTTGAAGTCGCATATGTGTCCATGAGTACCGCACCGTAAGTGCGCACTATACAAAACTTCGAGCGCCTGCGCAACGTTTGACACGCCACTGCAAACTCATCGCGCGCCCCCCACCCTACCTACGGAGTCTTCCACCTGTGTTTTCTATGTTACATTTTCGTCGAAGAAGACTTGATGATACCATCAAACATGCATGAGAGGCACTGTCGTGCCTAAGCATTAAACAAAGACGTTCCATCCCCCACACAGACGGAGATCCCCTAATTGTTTTTCAACCTTTCCAATTCCTTAAAACCAGACCAACATGCAACGCCCCCCCCCCCCGACACAGGCGAGACGGAGATCCAGTCCGTCGCCGAAGAGCTGGCGGCCGCGGAGCACGAGCTGCAGCAGCTGCAGAAGCGGGAGCAGATCCGGGTCGCTCGGGCAGACAGGCGGCGGCAGGACCTCATCGACGCGGCGGAGGCGCGGAAGGCGTCGCGGGCCGGCGACCGCGCCCTGCACGGGCCCCTCGACGGCAGCGGCGACGACTGGCAGACGGTGCTGTACGTGGGAACCACAGAGGAGCGGGCCGCGTTCATCGCGTGCCTCCTCCGGGCGAAGAGCATTTTGACCGAGCAGATCCAGATGTGGGACTCCGCCGAAGACGGCGCCGGGCTGGCGGTCTTCCCCGGCAAGATCGACACGGCCGAGCGAGAGTTGGCCGAAGCCAGGGACCTCGTCCGGAAAACGGAGGAAACCATCCGCTCGGAGACCCGCCGCGTGGCCCGGATGAAGGCGGAGCTCGACGAGCTCTGCACCCCCGACACCCCTGGCGACTACGAGCAGCAGTCGGCCGCCGACGACGGGGCCGACTCTCTGAAGCTGCTCCGGCAGATGCTGGACAGCATCGACGAGGAGATCTCCGCGTCGCAGCATGCGGCGAGGGACGCTGCGGAGAAGCAGGTTCGGGCCCGCAACGCGAGACAGCGGGACTTGCTGGCGAAGCTTTCCGCGGTCAAGGCGGAGGTGCGCAACCTCGTGCGCGGCGAAAAAGACCTCGAGCGGCAGATGACCCTGCTCAAGCAGAGCCACCGCCTCGAACTCAGCGACTTGACCACCGCAGCCGCGCTGCAGGGCAAGAACGACACCACCTGCACCTCCGCCACCACCGCCACCACCACCGTCGGCATGCCCGCAAGCGCCGCTGCGTCCGCCTGCGACTCGCCGAAGGCGCCGTGTAATACCGGCGCGACGCGGGAGGTGAGCGGGTATGCTTCGCTGCATGCCCGCGGGGGGAATCCGGGGGGGCAGCGGGCGCACGCCGCCGGCGGTATCCTGACGCCGCCGCGGCCGTCGGACGAGGGGGGGGACGGCGAGGCGAACAAGGAAAACGTGCGGCCCTTCGGCGGCAAGCAGCCCCCCGGGCCCCCCCGCCGGGAGGCGGCGTGCCCGAGCGCCGAGGAGCTGGAGGGACAGATCGAGGAAGTGGTCGCGACGTTCACCGCGTCGTTCCAAGCCGGGGCGGCCGGCGTCGCCCACCCCGACGGGAATGTCCGCGGGAGGGCCCCTTCCTCCTCGGCGAGACCTGGCCCTCGCCTCCACTCAGCCCCCACGAGCGCGAAGTTGCCCTCCAGGGCAGCACACCCCGATTCTGCCCCGGACGATGTTCCGACCCACCAGAACCAGCAGCTGCTGCAAGCAGCGGACGGCGACCAAGGGCTGCCGGCGGAGGTGCAGCTCTTCGGCCCGTCCTCCGCGGCGATGCCTCTGGACGCGGCGCTGGCTGAGCTGCGGCGGGTGCAGCGTCTGGTGCAGCAGGGCACGCCGGTCTGGAAGAAGGTGCGGAACGCGTGGGGCCGGAAGACGATGCGGCTGGCCGCGGATCTGAGCCGAACCGAGGTGCGGAAGGAGGGCAAGAAAGTGGCGGAGGACTTCATGCGGTCCGAGCACCTGGTCAAGGTGTTCCGCTCGGTCTCGGGGTCCACGTCCTCGGCAGGGCCCAAGGGCTTCCCGTTCATCATCCAGCTGCGTGACACCCGCGTTGAGTTCCTGGCGGACAACGCACAGGACGCTTCGGACTGGCTCTCCGTCCTCGGCATGCTCGTCAAGTACCGCTCCCTCCTCTTCTTCCTCAAATACAACATGCGACACCTTCTCCGGTGACGCGACCTCAGTTTGCGTTCTCTTTAGTGTGCAGTACTAGTTCTGTGTTGACTGTAACACAAATACACCCAGACACACAGAGGGGTGACGTTCATAGGTAAAACCAGGCATGCGTCTTGTACGTAGGGGTGGGCGACTTGTTGTTGACTGCACTTTCTTTTGGTTTAAATACGCGTCGTTGTTCTGTCCCCTGTGTGCTCTCGTAGCATGTGAAATCCCGACTGCAACCGTCGCCTGGCGAACACACTCGTCGCTGTCCAGCCTGCTGGCTGGCAAGCGCGAGCCTGGGCACCTCTCTTGCCTTTCCCCGCCTTAGAAATTAGAGCCTCCTCTCCCCCCCCCTGGAGTTCACCCTTCCCCTTCCCCTCTTCCCTTAGTTAGATCAGCCGGGTGGCTGCTGGGAGTTTTTCAATTTCGGGCCCGCGCCTTCAAATACACGTCGTCGAGAACCTTCAGACATTCGCGAACGTACTCCCCCCCCTGAACCCACAATCTTTGATTTCTCGTTCGGGGAGTGCCGAGGTGGCTACTCGGTGTACGACATGACGCTGCAGCCGGTCCCGTTTCGGGAAGTCTGCAAAAGGCAGCATGCCCACAAATCGCCCAAGAGCAGGTGTTGCCGAGGGGAAGATCGAATAGAAACAACCCCCGACACGCCCGCACGATTTCGGAGCCGGTAGGCGATCGAAAACCTGTCAACGCACGCGATTCACGAGTCTGGTCTCCAGCACCTCGCGGGCGTTAGAATGCTCGCCAGCTGGATCCAGAGCTCAGGTTGATTGGTGCTTTCCCCACTCGCGCCGCTGCTGCGCTTTCGAGTTTTCTCCGACGACGTGTTTTTCAAAACCAATCAAGGGATAGCACAGGTGGTACCCCCGAAACCCCATATTGCGTAATTCGTGGGTAGTTCGTGCGTCGAATGGCCGGTGCTGTATTCTTCGGTCTATCACGGTCTATCATGAGGAGATGGACCGGCTCACCTACCCCGTATTGCGGAGTTCCTGCGTATAAGTCGAACTTTGAGTGCGTGAGCCCCTCCGAAGAAAGGTCCATCACACTATTTCCAGGCTACTTAGCCCGGGTCTCGGGGTCGCGTCCCCGTCCTTCTCTTGGTCGCCTGATCTTGCGGAGTTCCTGCGTACTTCGTTACTTCGGTTTTCGGGGGTGCCAACACGTACAGTTTTGTGTCTGCTTCACGAGTACCCAGCTCAAGGAGATAGGTTGGAATCGACCGTCGCGGCTCAACTTAGCTTTTTCGCCCCTGCCTTCAAGCCTTGAATTGCTGCATGGGGGGTTTGCCCCCGAGACGTCCGTCCGTACTGCTGAAGCTCGTTGCCGGGCTTGCACCGTCACAGAGGAGGTAGTTACCTGGAAGGCTGATGCAGACCATCGCCACAGATTCTTTGCATGTGCCCCGGACTTCAGCAGCCATATACTAAGTCAACGCGGGAGTGAAAAAGTGCGGGAGTGGCCACACCCGCATTGCGGGCCACTCCCGCATTGGGGTCCCATTCCCTCATTGAGGGAGTCCCACTCTCGCACTGAGGGAGTGAGGCCGACCGCACAAACGACCGCAAAACCACTCCCGCAATCCGGAGTGGGTGTCCGGGGTGTACCTCTTTTCAGCGCATCTGGGTTCCTCGGGCTCGGGGTGTGACAGAGGGGGTCAAGCCGCGTCAGTGGCACTGCGCGAGCGCAGCTTTTCCCCCGTTGCGTCGCACAGTCGACTCACGCGTTTGCAGCCTCCTCCTTCCCCTTCTTTTTTCCTTTTCTCCCCGCTCTCTTTCCTTAGCCCCCTGTTAGAGAAGAAAAAGCAAATGTGTTTCCAGTCTAGATCCAATGGGAGAAAAGAAGTAACCAACGCCAAAGAAGTGCTACGCTCGCTCACTTTTTTTTTTCGCACGCTTTTCGTTGCTCGGTCTGCGTAATAGTCGCGTCAACCACCTGATGCGGGCTCGAAACCGGGGAGGGGGGAATTTCGCAGTGGCCACGGCAAGTACACGTCCTACGGGGCGAATTTTACTAGCGTTTATTTCCTAGGCAGGAGAAGCTCCAGCGCTGCCTCAGACTAGAACTGTAGCGTGCGAGATGACTGTTCCTTGGATCGACGGCAACACAGAAGAAAAAGGAAGAAGGAAAATAAAGCACGTGCGCTCGGCTAAAGACCGGCGCGGGGCGAGACTGAAGGCAGCAGTTAAAGTTCGGGGACAGGCGAAGCAAAGTTCGGGCGATGGTGAGCAAAGCTCGGGTTCGGTCTGATGCTGACTTCGGCGTGTGGTAGCAAGTTTGGCTTGTGATGAGGCAAGTTCGGCGCCAGTACCCGGGACCCCGACTCCGTTTCCTGGGGTGACCCCAAATACCGCGAGATACTGAGAAACTCCGCAAAAAACGCTAATATCGGGCACATTTAGACCCCGAAACGCAAACCTCGAAAACAATCTTCGACCGGAAAAGTGTGATGGGCGGGGTTCGAACCCGGACCTACCGGCCTGCAGGCCGACGCCCGCTCACTGTGCTACCCCTATACATTGTGGCAGGGGGAAAAAAGCTAGCTCCGCACTATTATCTAGTCCAAAAACAATTCACTTTTTTAGTGTAGACAAAAGCCGGGCTGGCTCGAATAGAGGCTATTCACATTGTTCATAGGACCTCCAGTCTCGAAAAAGAAAAGAAAAGAAAAGAAAAAGAAAATGACGAAAGAAAAAGGCCGCTCCTGGTCCAGGAACGTGACGGTCAACCACTGCTTGCAAAGCTTGAGTCGGAGGCAGCACATTGCCACAACCCCGTCCGCTCTGCGGCTGACCGTCTCGACGAGTCTGTGTTCAGCGCGAGCGCCATGCCCCAAGGTGCGCCAAGCCTTGATGCTTTAGTTTGGGAAATTGGTAGCCACTTGACCCGTAGGCCCGTGGCTCTGCAGTACGCCGAACACGTGAAGCTTGGCTCCCGTGTAGCCAACACAAGAAAAATAAATAATGGATGGAAGTCGACCGGACACTTGTCTGCCGAAAGCTTTCCAAGCGCGCGTAAATATATGAATGGAGCAGCCACCCGTGGGCTGCGGCCGGCTGGAGCACACGGTGCTGTCCCAGCGCGCGCCCGGGTCCGGGTTCGGCATGCGGTTCTCGGAGACGCTGGTCGTCGAACTCGCCCGCGGCGAAGCTCGCCGGCGCCAGGTTAAGTACACTTGTTGGGACCCGAAAGATGGTGAACTGTGCCTGGTCAGGACGAAGCCGGGGGAAACCCTAGTGAAGGTCCGTTGCGGTGTTGACGTGCAAATCGCGTGTCAAAGTTTCATTCCAAAATAACACCAAAAAAGAACTACTACGACTACTAAGAGAACCCATTCATGGACGGTCACACGGAGACCCTAAGCCCCCGGAGTTTCAAGCGAACTTTAAGTCTTTACCTAGCCCCCCCCGTGCATAAGATGGATAAAAAACTCGGGTTTTGGCGGTACCGATCTTAATCAAGGGGGGTATCCATCTGAAACACGGGGGCACTGTAGACTACAGTGTAGTCACTTTGCACAGGGGTACCTCACCCCGTGTTTAAGATGGATTGGCATTCTCGCCCGTTATCCATCTTAATCAAGGGGGTTTGGCTATCCATCTGGTTTGGCTATCCATCTTATGCACGGGGGGGAAAATGTTTCTTGGGTCGGGGGGGGGCTAGGTAACTCTAAAAAAAAAACAGGTCGCAAAGACATCAAAGCAACGCAAGAAAAAGAAGCACAAACACTCAAAACAAAAAAGAGGTACTGGCGGCCGAATGGAGCAGCCACCCGTGGGCTGCGGCCGGCTGGAGCACACGGTGCTGTGACAGCTCGCGCCCGGGTCCGGGTTCGGCATGCGGTTCTCGGAGACGCTGGTCGTCGAAGTGTTCAAGGACTCGCCGGCGGCGAAGCTCGCCGGCGCCAGGTTAAGTACACTTGTTGGGACCCGAAAGATGGTGAACTGTGCCTGGTCAGGACGAAGCCGGGGGAAACCCGGGTGAAGGTCCGTTGCGGTGTTGACGTGCAAATCGCGTGTCAAAGTTTCATTCCAAAATAACACCAAAAAGAACTACTACGACTCCTAAGAGAACCCATTCATGAACGGGCACACGGAGACCCTAGAACCCCGGAATTTCAAGCGAACTTTAACTCTAAACAAAAAAAAAAAACAGGCCGCAAAGCCATCAAAGGAACGCAAGAAAAAGAAGCAAAAACACTCAAAACAAAAAAAGAGGTTCTGGCGGCCGAATGGAGCAGCCACCCGTGGGCTGCGGCCGGCTGGAGCACACGGTGCTGTACCAGCGCGTGCCCGGGTCCGGGTTCGGCATGCGGTTCTCGGAGACGCTGGTCGTCGAAGTGTTCAAGGACTCGCCCGCGGCGAAGCTCGCCGGCGCCGTTCCCTTTTACTTGAGGCGCATCAACGAGCGTGCTGTCGATTCCCCGGCTTCACTGCGGCTCATCGTCGGGCAGATGCTAGAGGGTGGGCACACAGAATTCCCCATCACGTACGAGCGGTGCCTGCGGATGTACGAGATTCGGATCCACGCGAGGGATGAGCCGTTGGGGCTGGACTACTACGAAAAAGGCACGAACTTGCTGATCAAGACGTGCACGGGGCCGGCGGGAGCGGCCGGCATCCCGAGCGACACCTTGCTCCGGTACGTCGCCGGGGACATGGTGGCCAGCCACGCGCAGGTGAGGGACGCGGTGGTGCGCGAAAAGCAGCGGGGCGCCCTGACCTTCTTGGTCGGCGTCGAGGCGCGGCCGCCGCTGTCCACGGCCGAGCCCCCCCAGGACCCTGCCCCGTCGTCGCCGGCGGAGGCGGCGAAGCCGCCGGGCGAGGACGCGTCGTACCACCAGTGGCAGCAGCGGCAGCTGCAAACCCACCCGGACTCGCAGCTGCAGCAGCAGCAGCAGCAGCAGCAGCAGCAGCAGCAGCAGCAGCAGCAGCAGCAGCAGGAGCAACCGCCGCCGCGCAGCCCGCCGCCGTCCGGCTCGGCCGGGCGGTTTCCGCAGGCGCCGCCGTCGGGCGCCGCGCCGCCGCTGGTCCCGGCGATGCACCAGTTCGAGCCGTCCCACGACGCCTTCGCCAAGGGCCTGTTCGTCTCTGCCCTGATGTCCCGGCTGTCGGCACTGTATGCCGCCCACCCCTCCCCCAATAATAAAGAGGGCTAGTCCCTCAAGGTCCCAGACCCTACCTGCGGAGTCTTACACTCCCTGCGACCCTTTTTCCCTTTCCCCTATTCTATTTTACACTTTCTTCGACGAAGACTTGATGCTAGCATCAAACATGCATGCGAAGCAGTGTTCTGCCTAAACATTAAACTAAGTTTTTCTCCCCCAATAATAAAGAGGACTAGTCCCTCAAGGTTTCATTTCCCTACCTTCTCCTGCGGAGTCTTACACTCCCTGCGATCCCTTTACTCTTTTCCTTTTTCCCTTCTCTATTTTACACTTTCTCGAAGAAGACTTGATGCTAGCAACAAGCACACTAAGATTTCCCCCCTAAACATTGAACTATGATTCCCCCACCCCTCTCAACCAGAAAGTTGTGAACAACACCGGAACAGGACCGAAAGTCCCCGTCCGAAGGACCCACTGATGACCTCTAACTTTGGATTTGTCTGCGTTCGCCAGCGAAACCGGAGACGAAGAACGAGGTGCACACAACACCGCGGTGAAAAGAGAATAAAGAGGACTAGCCCCACAAGGTTTCGCACCCCTGCCCGCAAGCAGGTGTCTTCCGCTCTGTTTCCCTTTCCCACCTGCGGTTTTCTGTTTTCTGTTTAGACAACCTTCTATTCTCTTCTCCACTTTACTTTGATCATAGGTGTCACGGCAAGTTTTGGCAGCCGCTGCTTAACAAAATTTGACGTGGGCGGCTTTAGATTTACATCTGAATGACACCTCAACACAAAAACAAGTTGTCGACAACTAACAAGTAAAAGAATAAAACAAAACTACGCATTTCTTCCAAGATGCCTTGATGCTAATGCACGGCCATCCAACAGCAAGCCGCTACGCTGTCACACAGCGTCTCCAGGCGACCGTCGAGGGGAAGCTGCCCGCCAACTGGTGTACGTCAGAGTACCGGAAGCACTCACTGCCATTCCTTTCGAGGGTTGACGACAACGTGTGCCAAAGCGGACGCGGCCACTTCAAGCTTTTGCATGATCCAAAACTCGTTCTACTACCGACTCCTCGGCCTCCATGGTCGAACCACCGGAGCGTTAATATTCAAGAAGGCAGGCGCTTGGTTTTGGTTGTGCGTGCCGTTGATCGTTTTCCCACTTGCATTTGCCATTTTCAGGTTAATAATTCTGGTCAACTACCAAAACATACTGCCTGCGTCTTTTTGGCCTGCACAAAACATTGAAGGTGTTCCCGCCCTTCGAAACCCAATATTTTCAGGTGGCATTTTCCTTAGCCGGAGCTTTCACTGCCATTCCACTCGATATGTCGGTGCAAACGTAATCGGTGCTTCGTGAAACCCCACGAAACCTGAACCTTCTTTCATTGCAGCAGTCATCTGACCGCGAGCCACAATTTCTTCATACTCTACCTAAAGACACCTTTTCCTAAAAGGCGACACTATCACGGGAAGCCGTTGGTGAGGGTGAGACATTCTTCATGCAAATACAGGGAACCCTATTGAGAACCGTCTTCCCGTGTTAGCGTCGCCTCGCGTTTTTAGGCAAAAAGGCGACACTGACAAGGGCTAAATGGAGGCGACAGTCTGTAGTTCATGTTCCCCAGCCAAAAGACATAGTCGCGTTTGGTGGCACGAGATGAGGGTTGACGACAAACTACACTACTACTGCCTCTATGTCAAAGCGGAGAGCAACCCGCAAGAGAGTTAGTACATTTTACTGTAAAACGCCAAACCGCAGGGATATCAACGACCGCTTCGACTTCCCGGCGGACTTGAACTTCTGGGAGAACTTCCAGCAGCAGGTGCGGCTGGCGGGGCCGCGGGCGCTGGGCACGCCGCCGTTTTATGCTGTGAAGGCGTCGCACGAGGCGCGCGGAATGCAAGTCAACCAAGACTTCGTCCGCGCGTTCGTGAAAGGCTGGGAGAAGCTGAACCCGCTGACGGTGGCCGTCGACGGGGCTGACGGGACGACCTCTTTTCATGCCACAAACGACTTCTGGAGGCACGTCACCGCGAAGCTGGCTGGGAACGCACCGGGAGGCGACCGGGGGCTGGTCATCACCAACGACAAAGCGCCGGGGACGGTGCTTCTCGCGTCGAAGGACGAGTGGGTACGGGCGTGCGACGCGTGGGAGAGGGCGGAGGGGCTCACGCAGGAGGAGCGCAACAGGCACGCCGCGCGCCGGTGGGACGAAATAGCCGAGCGGGAAAGAGCGTCCAAACCCCCGCAAAGCCCGCCGTCTCACGACGGCCGGAGGAGCCTCGAGAACAGGCCGGCATCGCACGACCAGCACAGCAACAACAACAACAACAACGACTACAACAACCACAACAACAGGTCGTCATGGCACGGCCAGAGCAAGAGCAACGCCGACAACAACAGGTCATCATGGAACGACCGGAACAACAACAACAGCAACAACAACGATACCACCACCACCAACAACAACAGGTCGTCATGGTACGACAACAATCACAACAACAACAGCAACCAGAACAACGGCGGCGGTAACACCAACAGAGTTTCCGTCGCGTTGTCCGCCATCGGCGGTGGATTCGGGGGGAACAAGACGATCGGCACGCAGTGGGCGGACCCGTGCGACTTCCCGGCCGGCTCGGACCGGGCGGGGTCGCGGTCGTCGGCGCCGCGGAACCCGCCGTTCACGTCGCTGTCGGCGTCGCCGTTCGACCACTCGCCCCGCCACGCCTCCGCGCAGAGCCCGAAACCAAGCGCCCAGCCGCTGGACGCGGCACGATGCCCGACGTGCCTGCAAGCCTCCCCGCAGCGCGCGGCGGGGGCGCAAGACTACGCCGAGGCCCGGCTGCACCAGGACACCCCGTCACCCAGGGCTTCGCAGAGGTACCCCCGGAGCTCGCTGCAGGGCACGCAGCCGTCGCCGCGGCACTCGATGCGCGCGTCCTTCCAGCAGCAGCAGGCGCCGCCCGCGGCTCAAGCTGACTCGACGTTCTGGGCGTTCTTCGTCAAGGAGTGGGAGTCCGTCGCCACCGACCTGCAGAAGACCAGCGGCGGCCACTACCTCCTGGACGGCACCGTCAACGACAGGGACCTGTGAGCACGGCCTCGGGAGAAAAAGGGGAAAATCTGTCCAGGACTTCCTCTCTCTAGGCACACACACACACACACACACACACACACACACACACACACACACACACACACACACACACACACACACACACACACACACACACACACACACACACACACCATGAAGGAGACGGCCGAAGGCCGCGGATGCAATACTGCTCGGTCCACAGACTGGGGCGCTGCGGCGAGTGCGAAGCTGACAACGAAGGGATCGCGAGGTGCTGTGCAAGGCACCATCCCCAGTTGTATATATACGGACCCTACTCGCAACCTGCGGGAGCATCGGCGGTTACTTGAAACTGAAGGAGTCGTGGACGCCTCTCGCACAGGAAGGCACCACGTGAAAACTGGTCTGCAACACACACACACCCACCCACCCAGACGTCAAGGGCCGCGTGCATGTAAACACGGACCGTAGCCGTTCGAGAGGGGCAGTTGTCAGGACCGTGTGCATGTAAACACGGACCGTAGCCGTTCGAGAGGGGCAGTTGTCAGGGCCGCGTGCAGTGTCTTCTGCTCAGAAGAGTCGCTGGCCTTGTCCTTATCTCGCTGGCCTGTCCTTATCTCGCTGTCTCGACACCTTCTCTTTCGTTCAGTGGGCTGGCTGGGTTTCCATACGTTCACGCTGCACCTGGGAAGGCGGAACTGAGGAGACGTTTTCGTTTTCGTTTCCATGGCTTGAATGGAAACGCATTGACTTGCCACCATAGCCCGGATGGGGTGTGTGTGTGTGTGTGTGTGTGTGTTTGTGTGTGTGTGTGTGTGTGTGTGTGTGTGTGTGTGTGTGTGTGTGTGTGTGTGTGTGTGTGTGTGTGTGTGTGTGTGTGTGTGTGTGTGTGTGTGTGTGTGTGTGTGTGTGTGTGTGTGTGTGTGTGTGTGTGTGTGTGTGTGTGTGTGTCTTTGTTTTCCTGCTTCGGCATGGATGCGCTTCTGGCTCCACTACCGCGAGGCAATGAAGCTGGGCGGTTCTTCGATTAACTGAAAAGATGGTGGACGTTTTGAAAGAAACGGATCCCGTCAGGAACAGAAATATGTTTCATCCGGGACAGCGTCAACGATCAGGCTGCCCCTTTGACCTCATACCGCTCGGTTAAAAAGAGAAAACGAATCGACCACCGCCCAGCCCCACTTCCTGATGCCAGCTCCCGTAGAGATGCCCGACCGCACCACTGCTGCGCATCTTTTTAGCAATCAACACCAACAACAACTGCTCGCGGGACGTTCTTCGCCTTCTGTAGACGGGCTATGGGGGCCGGCCTCATGCATTCGAACGAAGAACTACCACAGTCCGGTGGCACCGCACCATACCCTCCTTGGTTTTGCTGGTTTCCTTGTATGTATCACTCCAACCAAAGTATCCTGCGACTGCTGAAAACGTAGCTTTGCAGCGCAATTTAGTGCCCTGGCCAGCGGGCTTCTTGGGGAATGGACAAAGAAAGAAGAAGCCGAATTTAGGGGTTGTCAGCCGAAAACGGATACGTTAGATCCCAGCCCCACTAGGAAGCAGATGCCGCCTTCCCGCCGCTGAACGAGTAAAGTGACAGCAAGGTCTAGCTATACCGTTATTGGATTAACCCCTTACGGACGGGAGACATATGAGACGATGCCAAACCCCCCCCCCCCCCTTTGCACTAATAAAAATCTTTTTGACGTCACCCCATATGTTCTGGTCAACAGGGTGCTCATGAGGCAGACGTTAGGCATTCCCATGGGTGCGAACGCGTCCCCGGACATCGCAAACCTCTTTTGCTATGCGAAGGAACGAAAGCACATGATGCAACTCTTGGAAGATGGGGACACTCAACGTGCAGCACTGCTAAGCCTGACACGCCGTTTCATCGACGATCTGTTATGTTTCGGCACAAAACCCCCACCGGAGTCTGTGTACAACATGAAGTACAAACAGACAAACGCCGAAGTGGGAGACGCCACCTTCCTCGGTATTCGCATTCGGCACGAAGTCTCCGAAGCGTCCGGGAGGAGGTACATGCGCCTGTCGGTCCTGGACAAAGCAAAAGCGTACCGGTACCAGCCCCTGGCGTACACATCCGTACTCTCGACGGCCCCGTCGAACTTTGGGTCGAGTATCCTCATCGGGGCGCTTGTACGGAACAGCAGGATCGCGAATAACCTCCATGACTTCAAAACCGAAATGAACAACACGGTGCTGAAACTCATGAGACGGGGATACCGCAAGAGTGTCTTGAAGAGCGGTTTTCGCAAAATGGCTTCTCGACACCTACCCGGAGGCAAAGTTTGGTAGTCACTGCGAGAAGATCCGTTCGCATTTCATGTGGCTCGTACATGAGGTGGAACGCATCTTGCACTTGTCCGACTTGGAGTGCATCAACCAAGCGATCGAAAAGCTGCTCGCTGAGAGAGACTTTGTGAGATACCGGACCCGCCCTCGATCAGGCGCACGATCGGGGCGGCATACGCCCGATCAGCCCCCCACAGTGGCTTCGAAGCAACATCACTGCCTTGTACCTGAGGACGGAGCTGGGAAAGGAAAACGCAAGCGAAATGACGATAACATGGTTCAGCCTGGGCCGAAAAGGCGTTGCGACGTGCTCCGGACTGTGCCTGACACGCTGGACTCTTCTTCTCCCGCTCTCCTATCTGGCTGTAGTATCCCGCAGACCTTACGTCTGTCCGACCCGTCGCCGCTCGAGCCTGCCGGCCTCCCGAACATCGGCAATACATGCTTCCTCAATGCGGTACTGCAACTGCTGTTGCGTGTAGAACCGATCAGGGAGATGTATTACAGTCTTGCCCAAAACCTCGTCAATTTCCGAGGTTTCCTGAGGGAGTTCTTGACATACTTCGTCCTGCTAATAAGCTCACGCTCCGGGAGGAGCCGACTTAGCCAGGACAGCCGAAGGCTAGGCGTCGAAACGATCCTTGCCATGCTCCCTCAGTTCTGTGATGCTCGACAGCACGACGCACACGAAGCTTTGATGGCACTGCTGGATGGGACGAACACGGACGAGACGGGGGAGGCCTCTCCGGACTGGTGGCTGTTTCAGGCGTGCCTGGGGAACACAGTGACGAATACAACACGCTGCGTCACTTGTGGCTCTGTCTCCACCCGGCAGCAATCGGTGCAATGTGTTCAGGTCCCCCGTGGAAGACCGTTGGAGGAATCGTTCTGTGTTCGCGGAACGGTTAATCCGGAGAGGAGATGTGACTGCGGTGCCGCTGGTTCCGTTGTGGAGAGTATGAGCACGCAAGTGACTTCCGAGTGCCTGCTGTTACAGTTCGGCATTTGCGCCAACGGCGGGGCGAGACTGCAGAATGATCTTTCTCTGCCGCTCCTCCTGCGCTTGCCGGGCGGTACATTACGTCTTTCTGCGGTGGTTGTACATTCGGGGCAGAATGCCACTAACGGGCATTTCGTCACCTACGTCTCGCAAGGGGTGCAATGGACGCTCTACGATGACGAACAAGTCGTATGCGTCGACACTGTCCCCTGGACTGACGTGTACCTCGCCGCGTACGTACGGGTCCCCAGCGCATCGCACGAGATAATCGAACGCTTGCCTTCTCCTACTATGATCGCTACGACAGTCCAGTCGCCGACGCTTCCGATGCCGCCTACCCCGCCCTGTGCCGGTGCAACACCGGGGGTTGTCAGCCGGCGCCTCCCGACACCGCGCTGCCAGCGCTCGGACGGCTACCTGGTGGGCCCGCAGCCCCCGCGGAACTACGGTGCAAGCGCTGCTTCACCGACCGCACCAAAAGTGGTCAACTCTTCCGAAACCTCAGGAGCCTCCGTGCGCACGAGGCTCGCTGCACGTACATTAACTTCGGGGAGTGACATGTGCAGTGACATGTGCCTTAAGGAACGACCGGAATCTCGATCCGGTAAAGATGGTATCTGGCTCGGTGTTGTTGTGAAGAAGAGGGTACACGGCTAGGGTGCTGCGCCGACGTAGCTTACCTTTCGCCCTGCATCTGTGGACGGCCTGCCCACTTATGTTTAATGTATTGGAGGTCCGCTAAAGCCCGCCTAGCCTTGTGCTAGGCGTAGTTTAAGGTTGTACTGATCTACAAACAACCACTTACGAGCTTGTCAATCCCACCGATTTTTATCTTCTTCCCTCCCCCTTTTCCGACGTTGCTGTTGACTAACGGTTAGGTAGGACCCTTCCCCGGTGAACATCCCATGAAAGTAACAATGATGACTTAGGCCGATACGGGCTACATGGCAACCCCTGCTCAACATGTACGCACGTGGGGGGCCCATGGCCACATTCATTCCGAATGTGTTCGTGGTGTCGGTCGAAGGAGTCTTTTTGTTTTTGACTAGCCAAAGAGAGTAAAGGAGTGTAAAGGAGTGTAAGAGTACGTACAGTAGTGAGTAGAGAAGAGAACGAGTGAAAAAGAAAGGAGGTAGTACGGACTACCAGACCACCGCAAAGAGAAAAAACAAAAACTACCCTCACCTCATCCCATAAAACCAGCACCAATAATAACGACCCCCCCCCCTTTGCACTAATAAAAATCTTTTTGACGTCACCCCATACTGGCCCCGAACCCCCGTCTGTGTGGCCCAAAACGGGTCCCAAACGGTTTTTGACGGGCTGAGTCGAGGTAAAGGGGTCTCCGAAGGTCCACGAATGGGCCCAGGTGGGCCCAGGTGGGCCCCGGAGCGGGCACTCAGCGCGAGGGGGAGAGCCCCCCAAAATGGGGTCATTTTCGGGCCTCGCCACTATTCAAGCTAGTCAAACACCTTCTGGCCTCCAGCGGGAAACCCAGACTTCAAAACGACAAGATCGGCTGTGTTCAGCCGTAGATAGCCACCAGCGGGTCCTCTTGAAGCCGAAGAATGCTCTCGGGGGTCACAGTTAGCCCCATGTGTGCAGCGCCAGCAGTGGGCAGGCACACGCTCAGAATGTGTGGTATGCAAGTGCACCCTGCCTAGAATCCGGCTTCACCCGCTTTTGAGAACACAGTGCTTACAAGGAAAACGCAGAATATAAGGTGGAAAAATTCAAAAGAACCAAGATGAGGACTGTGGGCCCCCCCGCCAACGCCAATCTCGGCAGCCTTTCCCCGGTTCTTTCAGAGATTGTCACCCACGACCATTCCAACAGCCCTGTACCGGGCACGTGCCCAGTCCAAACCGCTCACGATGCGTCGCCGGCTCGCCTCGTCGTCAAGGCTGTTGAAGGCTTCTGAAAGCCTACCAGAAAGGCGCTTCCAGATGTCAACGTTCTCCTCCTCTGTCATTAGGGCGAGAAAGAAACCGATCAGGTCCTCACCAGAGACCTTTTCGCAAAAGGTCCTGCTGGCTACGAGTCGTCTCTGCATGGACTGACCACGTCTCGTTTCCTCATGAAACGGCGACAACTTCTGCATTGCTCTCACCGATGACTCCACGAACTCCAGACCCGTGATCTTTGGCATTTTCCCTCTCTTAGTTTCCGTTTTCCTGGGTCAACCTGTATTCTTAATTCGTATTGCTGGTAAAGCCGGATTCTAGGCAGGGTGCACCTGCTGCACCCACTCTATTTACAAGGTGTGCCTGCCCACCGCAGGCGCTGCAGGCGGGGTGGCAAAGTAGGGCTATCTGAGACCCCTGAGAACATTCTTCGGCTTCAAGAGGACCCGCTGGTGGCTATCTACAGCGGAACACAGCCGATCTTGTCGTTGTGTAGTCTGGGTTTCCCGCTGGAGGCCAGAAGGTGTTTGACTAGCTTGAGAAGTGGCGAGGCTTTGAAAATGACCCCATTTTTGGGGCACCCCCCCTCGCACTAAGTGCCCGCTCCGGGGCCCACCTGGGCCCACCTGGGCCTATTCGTGGGCCTTCAGAGACCCCTTTACCTCGACTCAGCCCGCCAAAAACCGTTTGGGAACCGTTTTTGCCACACAAGTGGGGTTTCGGGACCAGTATGGGGTGACATCAAATTTTTTTTATTAGTGCAAAGGGGGGGGGGGGGGTTTGGCATCGTACCATATATATATGTTGAAAAATCAAAAAAGGTTGCGCAGATCATCTCGCCTATGAAGACACACCGAAAGTGATCCATACTTACTTCTTTGGAAAGATATGTCGCAATAATATACCGTTATTGGATTAATGTTGAACCGGGTAAAACCTGGGACACCCCCCAAAATGGGGCTGGGTATCCCAGGTTTACCCGGTTCGGCATTTTTTTTTATACCAAACATGAAATGTTGGAGGAAATGAGAAGCTCGTTGCCGCAAACCGCGGCGTTTTCAGCCGCTTTAGCCATACTTCAACTCACTTGCGTCCTGAATCCAGCTTTACGTAAAAAAACGATCAGGCACTGCGTTCAACGAAAGATTTGCGACTTTGCGTACTAGCGCCTTGGGGTGCTCAATACTCATCGACCCCTAGATGCCGCTGACATAGGAGGATGCAGGACCGCCACTCCGCGTGTCCCAGGTTTTACCCGGCCTGTCATTTCCCCGTTCCAGCTTTTTATAGTCCAGCTCACCATTATTGTTCCGATTACGTTGCAATCATTTTTGCAGCCTCGCCTGTTCTACACCCCCGCCCACTATTTGTTAAGCCTTGGGGCAACCCGCAAAGGTTGCCGGTGCTAAAAACGGATATGACTGGTCACCATAGGAAATCGGAGCGCGATTGACTGCACTCTTTTGGGTTAGAATGCAAAGAATCTGTGGCAGAAAATCTGCATCTGCTCTCTTTCGTGATTACCTCTTAGAGCGCACCGTATCATGTGACTACTCTAACCTACCCCCCTCACGCAATCAGCGAATCTTGGACGAAGGGGGATGGAGGTAAGCGTGAATGGAGTTTGGCGTGTCCTCACCCTGTCGATGTAGTGTCCGCACTCCGGCTCGGGTTCTGCCTTTTTCGAGATGCCCCCATCCATCGTAAAGGGTTAAGGGGCAGCAGCGACAACGTCCTGGCCGGATCCACCTCCGTCCTACGGGAGTGCAAACTCAATAAAGTGAGCCCAGTGGCAAGGCAACAGATTGGGCCACTGGGCCAACGCCCGGGAGATACGTTGCAAAAGTGTCCTTCTCCCCGAAAATCTCGCCGATCACACCACACGCGTGTACTAAAGGGGGGGTCGAATAATAACACTGTGTTATTGTTCGATTTGTCGAATAATAAAAAAAGTTCCGGGTAGCCGAACAGTAGCAGGATCAAATAGTGGTACTGTTTTAGACAACCAGACGTGTGTCAAATAACTGTTATTATTCGACCCCCCCCCTTTAAGCTGTACATCACAAACAAACAAAATACCGAACGTCACCAATAAGGAAGCCCATACGGGATCGGAAACACACATGACACCCCCCCCCGGCGCCACTTCCCCACGGGGATACCATTCACACCCACCTTTTCGTGAAGGGGGTCCCAAAGGCATGTGTGCACTCCCGTCTGTCAAAGCACAAATCAAAAACAGTTCAAGAAAGAAAGAACGAATACTTCAGTAGAGGAGGCCGCGCCCAGGTACAGTCAAAGGGGTTGGAGGCAATGGGGAAACGCCGCTTCCCCTACTCACTCTCAAACTTCACATGGGTAGATGCTATGTAGCATCCTGCTGTGCAGACCGGCACTATGGGACGCTAGGATGGATGCTACGTGCATCCTGCTATGCATACCTACACCCCGAGGTGGTACATGCGGTGTACGAGGAGCAGGTGTATGCTGTAGAGCATCTCTGCACCTGTCATCCTATGCAGGGCGGTGTAGAGGTACTAGCTAGTACTACGTGGTTGCTGTATGGACTCAGAAAATACTTCATCGACCCGGGAAGTGGCCCTTGCCGGGCCACTTCCGAGGAGCAGGACGATGCACCGTAAGCTGGCTCACCAGATCCCGCAAAGGGTGTGGTTGTGCATGCGCGGCTGTGATACTATTTCTTCGCATCGGGCGTATCGACCGAAGAACCGAAAATAACACGAAACGGCGATGATTTGATAAAGAAAGTCAGCAGACGAGACGAGTCGCCGAACCAGGGTTTTCGTTAGCCCGGGTGCTTTCTGTCTTCGTTACGCAACGAAAAAAGTGACGAAAAAAAAGGAGAGAACACAAACAGTCTGAAAAGCGTCAGAAGTGAGAACGGCAAAAGAAGCTTGGCTGGCAGCCGCTAATAAAACCACATTTCAGCACACGGCGCCAGCCTTCTTGACTGAGGGCACATCGGCGATCGCGGCCGCTGTCGGATGTGGTAAGTCCTCTGAAAGAAAGCACGACAGAACATGAAAGTTGGTTGTCCCGTATGCTCAATGGTATGTCGCGTGCAATAATTGTTTGCATGAACAGTGCTCGCGTTGGGGAAATGACTGCCCATTTAAGACATAAAAAAAAAAAACATTATCCTCGGATGATTGTCGGCTACACAACCACGAAAGAAAACTGTACGCACATACAAACTTGGCTACCGAAGTGATAGTGTGGGTCGAATATGTCTTGGCCCATCACGCTCTAAACACCGGGCCTTGGAACCCCCAATACTCTAAAGAAATATGTTTAAGCCTATACAGTCAAACCGGACCCCTATCCGCGGTTATGTCTGGTTGTTGAAGCGGGCACTTTGCTGCGGTCCGCTTTCTTCTGTCTTGATACACGGCGGAGTCCGGCCTGCTGGAAGCCCCGTGTGGCCACCGCACCAGCTGGATAATACACCGGAACCACGTGTTTTTCTGGCTTATGTACGGGTCCATGGGGAGCTGCACTGCGAATCAGCGAAAACAGCAGTGTACAACCGCGCCGACGTTTGTTTCGGTCCCGATGGTCTTCTCTCGCTTTCATTCTGCGTTCCGATGTACACTTTTCCAGTGCAAGCCAACCCAGCGCGAGATCGCGTGTGCAGCTGGATAGCTTCGAAGACGGTCCAAACAGTAAGACGACGAGAACACGACGGGTCAGCGACGGCGGATCCGAATGTCCGCAGCATGCTCGGAGTGCTGGTGACTCCTGTATGAGCTCCGCCTGCACAGTTCGACTGCAGCGCGGAAGCCACGTTCTCTTTCCGTCGCCCCTCCGTCGTGGTGCGGCGCGTGGCGGCTGTGCTATCTCACAACAACAAAATTCCGCCTCTCTTCGCTGCCCCGGCAGTGTTGCTGTTGGGCGATATGCGCAATCGGGGTAGCCGATTTTCAGGCACCCTCTCCGGAACCCTTCTATGGGTTTACAGGCAGTACTACCGTTTGATGCTATTCGGGCCTGAGTGAATGATAGTCCCCTCAGAGAAGGCCGAGTTCCAGCCTCGCAAACCATGAGAGGCAGCGTCCTGCTCAAAATACTCGATTCAGCTGCGTTGACTCCGAATGGAAGGGATGAAGTACAGAGGTAGTGTGATTTGTCGTGTGGGGGTAGACCCGCATGACCTCACGTCCGTTCACGTGGTTCGGTAGTTACAGCACTTGGAATCCCTTCGGTTCTTTGTCAGCATCGTCGAGCATTTCCTTCCAAGCTGGCGCTTATGTAAAACATTAAACTACGATCTCCCCCCTAAACCCACACACTTCCAGGGAGCGCCGAAAGGAAAAAGCACCACCCCGCGCTCCCCTCAGGCAGAAAGGACCTCCTTTTTCTTCAGAGCATCGGCACGATTGAGGTTCAGGGCCCCTTCGCGCTCCCCCGCAGGGGCGATGCTTCTGCACATCCTGGCGGACTGCAAGGAGCGGAGGCGATCAAGAAGCACCAGAAGGACGTGCAGCTGCAGGAGGAGGACCCGGAGACCTTCAAACGCCTCGAGAGGGAGCAGATCCAGCGCCGCGAGAACCGAACAGAATAAAGAGGACTAGTCCCTCAAGGTTCCTTACCCTACCTGCGGAGTCCTACTCTCCCTGCGACCCTTTTCCCTCTTCTGGTTTACCCTTTCTTCGAAGAAGACCTGATGCTAGCGATAGGCAATGTCCTGTCTAACCATTGCACTAAGATTACCCCCCCTGAACCCACACACTTCCAGGGAGTGCCGAAAGAAAGAACACCACCCGCGCTCCCCCCAGGCAGAAAAGACCTTTTTCTTGAGAGCATCGGCACGATTGAGGTTTAGCCGGGCGCCTTAGCGCCCCCCCGTAGGGGCGATGATTCTGCACATCCTGGCGGACTACATCCTGCCGAAGGACAACTTCGTGATCTCGGTCGATGAGAAGCGCCCGTTCAGCACCCTGATGGGGCTCATCATCACCCGCCTCGAAATGCCGTCGATGGCGGGGCACGCGCTGTATATCTGCAAGGGGAAGCCGCCGCGGCCGACGATCCCGCTGCTGCCGGCGGACTTGAAGAAGTCGCCGAAAAAGCTCGGCATGAAGCAGGGCGACTTCCTGATGATCAAGAAGGAGGCCGGCGGGATCAAGGAGCGGAAGGAGGCGATCAAAAAGCACCAGAAGGACGTGCAGCTGCAGGAGGAGGACCCGGAGACCTTCAAACGCCTTGAGAGGGAGCGGTCGCGCATCCAGCGCCGCGAGAACTTCTTCGCGGAGAAAATCCGCGACGCGGACTCCGACGACGAGCTTCCAAAAGAGGTCATCCTCGGCATCATGGGCCCCGTCTTCGCCGCCGCCGCCATCGCCGTCATCGCCGTGGAAATCGGGTCCTGGCTCGAGCCGCGGCAGCTGTCGAAGCTGCTCGTCACCCTTGCCGCCGCCGTCGCCTCTGCCGTCCCCACGTACTTCGGCGACCGCGAATATACCCGCAGAGCGGCGCTGCTCAAGGCACCCCCCGCGCAGCAGGCCAGGCGCGCCTCCCCTAGGGCTGCACTGCTGGCGGACCCTGGTATCGTGTTCACCACGGCGGCGGCGGCGAAGGCCGCCGAAGGGCACTTCGACGCGTTTTTTGCCCGCCTCGCCGGGCTCTACCGCGCGAAGCCGGGCGACGTGGTCGACGAAATCCTCGCGTCGTTCGCCGTGGCGGCTGACCTGACCGACCCGCTGTTCGCGGTCGCGTCGGCGGCGTTCGCCCTGCGGGAGAGGTTCTTCCCGAAGGACCAGCCGCCTTGGTTCAAAGCAAACACGGGGGACGGCGGCGGCGAGGAAGCCGGGCCGCCGCCCGCCCCGCGCAGCAGGACGGAAGTCGACGCCCTCGTGCTCAGCACGCTCGGGGTCGACGCGGCGGAAGTCGACCGAGCGCTGCTCTGCGGCATGCCGGCGGACAACACAAGGTGTGTGCACCGCCCAGCTTCCGGGGCTTCGCATTTTACGAGGGCAGCCCTTCCCCTCCTGAACACTAAACAACGATTTTTCCTCCCTTGCCCGAACACTAAACTAAGACTTTCCGAGAGACGTGTGTTGCAAGCACCACGCGTCTCTTCATATGTCCCCGCCTAAACTAAGATTTTCCGAGAGACGCGTGTTGCAAGCACCACGCGTCTCTTCGTATGTCCCCGCCTAAAGTAGGATTTTCCGAGAGACGCGTGCTGCAAGCACCACGCGTCTCTTCATATGTCCCCGCCCCGAAAACTCCAACGGCTATCGGGCTCTACCGCGCGAAGCCGGGCGACGTGGTCGACGAAATCCTCGCGTCGTTCGCCGTGGCGGCGGACCTCACCGACCCGCTGTTCGCGGTCGCGTCGGCGGCGTTCGCCCTGCGGGAGAGGTTCTTCCCGAAGGACCAGCCGCCTTGGTTCAAAACAGACACGGGGGACGGCGGCGGCGAGGAAGCCGGGCCGCCGCCCGCCCCGCGCAGCAGGACGGAAGTCGACGCCCTCGTGCTCAGCACGCTCGGGGTCGACGCGGCGGAAGTCGACCGAGCGCTGCTCTGCGGCATGCCGGCGGACAACACAAGGTGTGTGCACCGCCCAGCTTCCGGGGCTTCGCCTTTTACGAGGGCAGCCCTTCCCCTCCTGAACACTAAACAACGATTTTTCCTCCCTTGCCCGAACACTAAACTAAGACTTTCCGAGAGACGTGTGTTGCAAGCACCACGCGTCTCTTCATATGTCCCCGCCTAAACTAAGATTTTCCGAGAGACGCGTGTTGCAAGCACCACGCGTCTCTTCGTATGTCCCCGCCTAAAGTAGGATTTTCCGAGAGACGCGTGCTGCAAGCACCACGCGTCTCTTCATATGTCCCCGCCCCGAAAACTCCAACGGCTATCGGGCTCTACCGCGCGAAGCCGGGCGACGTGGTCGACGAAATCCTCGCGTCGTTCGCCGTGGCGGCGGACCTCACCGACCCGCTGTTCGCGGTCGCGTCGGCGGCGTTCGCCCTGCGGGAGAGGTTCTTCCCGAAGGACCAGCCGCCTTGGTTCAAAACAGACACGGGGGACGGCGGCGGCGAGGAAGCCGGGCCGCCGCCCGCCCCGCGCAGCAGGACGGAAGTCGACGCCCTCGTGCTCAGCACGCTCGGGGTCGACGCGGCGGAAGTCGACCGAGCGCTGCTCTGCGGCATGCCGGCGGACAACACAAGGTGTGTGCACCGCCCAGCTTCCGGGGCTTCGCCTTTTACGAGGGCAGCCCTTCCCCTCCTGAACACTAAACAACGATTTTTCCTCCCTTGCCCGAACACTAAACTAAGACTTTCCGAGAGACGTGTGTTGCAAGCACCACGCGTCTCTTCATATGTCCCCGCCTAAACTAAGATTTTCCGAGAGACGCGTGTTGCAAGCACCACGCGTCTCTTCGTATGTCCCCGCCTAAAGTAGGATTTTCCGAGAGACGCGTGCTGCAAGCACCACGCGTCTCTTCATATGTCCCCGCCCCGAAAACTCCAACGGCTATCGGGCTCTACCGCGCGAAGCCGGGCGACGTGGTCGACGAAATCCTCGCGTCGTTCGCCGTGGCGGCGGACCTCACCGACCCGCTGTTCGCGGTCGCGTCGGCGGCGTTCGCCCTGCGGGAGAGGTTCTTCCCGAAGGACCAGCCGCCTTGGTTCAAAACAGACACGGGGGACGGCGGCGGCGAGGAAGCCGGGCCGCCGCCCGCCCCGCGCAGCAGGACGGAAGTCGACGCCCTCGTGCTCAGCACGCTCGGGGTCGACGCGGCGGAAGTCGACCGAGCGCTGCTCTGCGGCATGCCGGCGGACAACACAAGGTGTGTGCACCGCCCAGCTTCCGGGGCTTCGCCTTTTACGAGGGCAGCCCTTCCCCTCCTGAACACTAAACAACGATTTTTCCTCCCTTGCCCGAACACTAAACTAAGACTTTCCGAGAGACGTGTGTTGCAAGCACCACGCGTCTCTTCATATGTCCCCGCCTAAACTAAGATTTTCCGAGAGACGCGTGTTGCAAGCACCACGCGTCTCTTCGTATGTCCCCGCCTAAAGTAGGATTTTCCGAGAGACGCGTGCTGCAAGCACCACGCGTCTCTTCATATGTCCCCGCCCCGAAAACTCCAACGGCTATCGGGCTCTACCGCGCGAAGCCGGGCGACGTGGTCGACGAAATCCTCGCGTCGTTCGCCGTGGCGGCGGACCTCACCGACCCGCTGTTCGCGGTCGCGTCGGCGGCGTTCGCCCTGCGGGAGAGGTTCTTCCCGAAGGACCAGCCGCCTTGGTTCAAAACACACGGGGGACGGCGGCGGCGAGGAAGCCGGGCCGCCGCCCGCCCCGCGCAGCAGGACGGAAGGCAACGCCCTCGTGCTCAGCACGCTCGGCGTCGACGCGGCGGAAGTCGACCGAGCGCTGCTCTGCGGCATGCCGGCGGACAACACAAGATGTGTGCACCGCCCAGCTTCCGGGCCTCTAAGGCAGACCTTCCCCCCTGCCTGAACACTAAACTAAGATTTCCCCCCCATAGTCGAAGAGCGCGTGTTTCGAGCACCGCGCGCCTCTTCGCAGTTAAGGAATAAGTACCCCTTCCCCGAATCTCCAACGGCTGTTGTGCGCAGTTCATTACGGCGGCGTCGGCGAAGGCTGCCGAGGGGAACTTCGACAAAATCCTCGCGTCGTTTGTCGTGACCGGAGACAAACAGTACGCGGGGCAAGAAGCGACTGAAGCATGATACGACGCGTGCAAAGGTAGTCTCTTGCGGCTTGTGCAGTCTATCGTCACAGATTGCTGCTGCATATCAAGTTCAAACTACTACTACTCTGCGTAGCGTCCATAATCCTACTGGTAGTTGATCGCTAGCACAACGCGTAGTTGCACTGTCGGTGTGTCCTTCCCCTAAACATCCGGGTCAAATATGTAATGTGTGTCCTTCCCCTAAACATCCGTGTCTGGTATGTAGTGTGTGTCCTTCCCCCCATCATTGCCAACGGTGTGTGTCCCTCCACCTAAACACGCGCGCCGTGCAACCAGCGTACGTTCCCTCCATGTGTTCCAACTGCCACAACTGCTAGCACCCGAGCCACTTGGCGTCGGAGGCAGGGAAGCATTCGAAAATCTTTCAAACCCCGGACCTTGCGCCTCACCACATCTTTACATTCGAAAATCTTTCAAACCCCGGACCTTGCGCCTCACCACATCTTTACTCTCCGCCCTGTCTCACGAAAGGGGGGTCGGTCATGCTTGAGGTTGTGTCAGGTTCTTCGACTCCTGTATTCGTGGCGGACACAAACTCGAGAGGTCTTAGTCAACTCTTCCCTGCAGTGTTAACAATAAAATCGCATACATCGAGAGAGAAAATATCAACGGTCACACGGAGACCCTAAGTCCCCGGAATTTCAAGCGAACTTTTAACTCTGAGAAAGAATAACACACCGCAGGTTGGACCTCACGACCAGGGGCAAGTACGTGCCGTGCAACCAGAACCACACCGCGTACGTGTCGCGGGCCCTCCACGTTGCGTCCCAACTGCCGCTTCCGCCGGCGCCCGAGCCACTTGGCGACGACGCGCCGCTCGACGCGACGGTGAACGTGAAGGACCGCGAACGGGTGATCACGCAGCACGCTGCCGCTGTGAAGGAGCGCGCCGAGGCTTGGAAGGTCGTAGAGGCCAACGTCAAGTGGATCTTCCACGCGGCGTCCCTGGCAAGCGACAGCGCGGGCGCCACGTACTACAAGGCGTGCACGCACATCGCCGCCCCTGTCGTCGACAACCTTTCAGCCTACGAACGCGGGTCTCCGTTCCACTGGCCGGCGTTCTGCCAGGTTTCCACCGACCTCCGCACCGCCGAGAAAGTGTGCAAAACCGGGTACGAGCTCGCAGCCGCCAAGCCGGAGACTCCGTCCCCGAAGCCGAGCCCCCGGGCCAAGAAGGGAGCGAAGCCCGGCGGCAAGAAGGCGGTCGAAGAGGACAACAAGGCGGTGCTGTTCTTCAAGTCGACCAAGGTGCCCACCGCCATCAGCCTCGCCGGCACGACCCCTTACGCGCCGGAGCCGCACCCGGTGCTGCTTTCGCCGTTCAACGTCTTCCAAGTCGTGTCCACGCGGCAGAGCACGCTGGTCTGCGAAAACGGCCTCGACGTCGACCTGAAGTGGGTGAAGACCTGGGAGGACCCGGGGATCCTGCAAGACGTCCGCAAAGAGGCCGAAACGGCGTCGCTTCGCTTGTGGCAGAAGCTAGTGGTGTGCGTCTGCATGTGTGTTGTATGCGTGTGTGGTCAAGCCCTGGGTAGGGTCAACCGGATCGCGCAAGCTCGTCAGTGGCAGCTTTCAGGCGAGCAATTTCACCTGGCCTCAGTTAGGCTCTCTCACAATCTCTTGTTCAAATGTGCCTTCGACTAAGAATCGAAGGCACCCTTCTTACTACGGCTCCCTACACCAAGGAAAATGTGGACTCGGAACCTTGCATATATCTCTGTGGTCTTGTCCCCTTGTAGGCCCCCAAGTACCCGTGACCCGTGCGCGACAGCGTGAATTGTGAAGACGAAAGACCCCATTTTTCACGTTTGAGAGTCTCAAAGAAATGGGGATTCTTTTGAAAACGGTCCCCCCAACGCAATTTGTGTTGAGCTGCGACGAAGGGACGAGAGGCGCAAAAAAGTTGTGATGTCGTTTCGCGGTTAAAAGGCGGACCTAAACACACTTTTGATGGTTTCAATGAACTCAAACAACTCAAAATAGTCACTTTCCCTGTGGGAACTTTTGTGAAAGGGTCCCCCTATACAATTCATGCCAGTTGCCAGAAGCGACAAAGTGGATTATCAAAAGCGACAGAGTGGATTATTAGTGGATTATAATCCACTAATAATCCAGTTTGTCGCGACAACGTGGATTATGAATCCACTTTGTCGTATCCAGCTCTATAGAATCCGTTTTGTCGTTGACCCAACCGAAAATTTGCGTTTTCCCTCGAAGTTGACTTGGTGCTTGCATTTAAAGCACGCAAGAGGGAGCAGTCTTCCGAAGCACCAGCGCTCGGTGAAAAAACAGATCCAACGACTACAGGAAGCAGAGGTTCTGGCATCCGTGGTGACCAGCGCCGTAGCCGGGCTGCTGTGCATTCCCGACTTTTGGGCCGAAGATGCCGAGCGCACGAAGCAGCGTCTCCTCGACATGTGCTGCTCGTCTTCCGTCGTTCTCGGAGCCGCCGCCGCTGCAATCATTGCCGAGGAGCACAAGCTCGAAGAAGACGCGAAAAAAGGTATCGTATTTTGTTTTCCATAAGCGCCAGCTTGAAAGGAAATTCTCAACGATGCTGCCCGACAAAGAACAGAAGGGATCCCAAGTGCTGTAACTACCGAACCACGTGTTGAACGGACGTGAGGTCATGCGGGTCTACCCCTACACGACAAATCACACAAACACAACAGGTCAAAAGTCCTGAGTGAGAAAATAACACACGGTGGTGTAAGCGAAGAACAAAAGGGGATGAAGTGGAGCAGGGAGGCCGCGGTGGAGTGGGTGAAGAACAAATCAGATTGTGTTTGTATTATATTTTCCCCTTAGGGAGGTCACATTTTTACCTTACCGGGGAAAATCCCCGGTGGTGTCAGCCAAAAGGTCCAAGGTCCCCCCCCCCCCCCCCCCGGTGGTTTTTTTGCTTGAAAACCCACAAAATGTGCATCCAACTTTTTTTTTGCCCCATTGGACAGTAGCCCAGTCGCAAGATCACCGCCTTCGAGGCCGACGGTTCACGGTTCGAATCCCGCAGCTGGCATTTTTCTCGAGATCCAATCTTCAATCAATTCCGTCAACCTTCAACTTTTTCCCGGGCGACTGTACAACCTACTACTGTCGTAGTACTGCTACTCCGTCACGTCAGTACTGTAGTCCTACAACACCCCAAATCCAGCCTGTCGTTGCATCGAGTCGTCGCTGTCAGTCGGCGCCACCACATTGATGACAATCCCACCTTGACTTTTTGCACCGCACTTCAATTCAAAAATTTCACTTTTGATAATTCAAAATTGCACTTTCTAGCGTTATTTCGTGAGTTTCCCCACCCGGACTCCGCCGACCAAGGAATCCTGGTGTTCATTTTGTCGATAGAAGGCACTCTCGACGAGTCTCGTCAAGTCTCGAACCAGCTGAATCGAGGAATCCACAGTTGAGCCTTGAGCCTCGAACTTGAGCTTAAATGCCTCCCGTTTCCGTTCCGAATCGAGGCTCTCGGATTCGGGACGGAAGTTTCATTTGGCAGTAGCTGAGTTACAGTGAGTAACCGTCATCAAGACATGGGCGTATTCAGTCTGACAGGCATC